>JANIJG010003832.1:43154-109588 GCA_024611175.1 Megaceryle torquata | reverse complement strand
GCTCAGAGCTCTGTCAAGCCCCACCTTGAATGTCTCCAGGGATGGGGCCTCAACCACCTCCCTGGGCAACCTGTTCCCATGCTCCACCACTCTCATGGTAAAGAACTCCCTCCTTATTTCTAATCTAAATCCACTCCTTTCTAATTTAAAACCATTACCCAAACAACCAAAATTCTATACATACAGACTCTCAAAATTAAAAAGAATAAAAGTACAAGTCAAAAGTCTTTAAAAAGTTTTAGGCCTTCTGAAAATTTAAATACATTTCCCTTTAGCATTTGGTGTTAACAGCAATTCCAACAAGACCAGAAAACTAAGGAGCAAAACAACATAAACAATGTCCACTACCACAGATGATTTATTTATATACTAAGTTAAAAAATACGAATATTTTATTACAAAAAGTTTATCAAACAACTGTATACATACAGTTCATATTGTTAAAAGCCAACAAGTCAATTAATACTTTATGTACATTTGATTAATAATGTCATACATTTGTAGAAAAGCATCACTCAGCAGAAACTTATTTGGCATTTGGAAAGTAGTTACCACCCTGCACTAGACAATTAATATAGGAATAAAACATTTATATGTTACAATAAAAATACTTATTTGCTGTGATCATTTAAAGCAAATGGATGCTTTCTTTCTCCAAGAAGAATCATCTTAAATGGAGATTAAAGTGCACATAACCAACGCATTAATAATTCTTCAGCAATCCCATCTATCATTCTAGATGCTCTAATCACATCACAGTAACATCAAGGATTTAGGACTTTTCTCCGTGGCTTAAACAGTAAGATTTAAGAGAAATTCAGCTTTCTAAGCTGCATGAAATAATTCTGGTGTGCAGTAAAATGAAGTAGGGTCCAGAAATTTGGAAAATAGGTGAAAAAGTCAGTGTAAATCTTCCCAGATATGCGATTTCTGAGGAAATATTTACCTTATGAAAAAGAGATTCATAGTATTTCACACAACTGTGGACCAAACAAGCAAAGCATGCAACAGTATTTACATAACAATCCCCGCGATCGTTTTCTGTGCGCTACATTTAACACGGGTTGGAGCAACACTGTCTACTTTATGCATACATTTTGCCAGCAATCTAGGGAAGAAAAAAAAATAATAAAAAAAAATCACAAACAATTTGTTTACTATAGTAAAGTTTTATAGTCCTAAACTAGAAAAATGCTCCTCAAAAATTGTAGCCCAAAATACTGGCTTTGTCTCCTAACAAGCAATATAGTAAACCTTACAAAATATAACACAGTACTAGCAGACCTGTCAAGAACAATAATTTTAATAAATTGGTTCACTTCAGGTAAAAAGAATGCTTATGCATGTCACTATCTATTAAAAAGCAACTGCTAAACAGTCTAAATTTACATTCACAACAGAAGCATGACATGTTCACTGAAAATGAAGTGAGTTGCTGGTAATTATGGTTATAATTTTTAGCACACCAAGCTTATCACCAATGGAAGAGGAAAAAAATATATTTTTTTTACTTTTTTTTTTTTTTCTTTTTACAACTATGAGAAGCTCTGAGCCATTATACTTGAAGAGTATACTTCATACCTTAGGCACTGGACCCAATTTAGAGGTAAAATGTCCATCAACATGATTTAACATCCTCAGGTTTCTGAAGGTCATCCATATGAAGTTTACATACAGCACTACAAATACGCATCAGATACTGCTGTAAATGTATAAGGAATACAAAACACTATTAAATACAACTTTCACCCCATGGCACATCAAGCATGGCAGTACCACTTGTTTCATATCTGGTTAGCAACAGTCAGTTGTGGTTATGCTTTATTGTGTATTTTCCTTTCTGAAGCTGAGAAATATATAGCTTGGACTTGCTTCCATCCGGTCTTTTAAACCAAACTTCATCATGGTTAATTGTTGTAATTATGGCACTACAGAAAATGAAGGGAGAAGGGTCAGGGGAAGAAAACAAGAATTTAGACACCTTAAAAGCTAATAAATAACTTCAAAACTGCAGCTGTGTTTCTGTACAGTAAATGAAAATATGCATTGGTTGTAAATGGTAGGCCCAAAAGATACTGGCTCCAGTGTAAGAACAGTTTTTACAGAATTCTTTGGTAACTACATGAGTATTTAGCGAAGGCAGTTAATTTTCCAGCTATCTATCTATTTTCTTCTCCTAAGGAAAAACCTTAACATGTACAAATGTTATAACTGTTTAAAAGAACAATAACTACCCACAGAAAACACCACAGTAGACTACTTATGGTAAAAAACAGACCCGATCTAAAGCATACCCAGAAATTACTTTGAATACAAAGTATTTGGGGAAAAAACACATACAAAAAAACCCAAACAAACAAAAAAACCCCACACAAGCAAAACAGATTGAAACCCAGGATTTAAAGCAGAAAAAAAGATTCCAGTGTTAGTCATTGTAGCAAGACCATAAGAAATAAAGTCAATGCCTGATTTACAGAATCATTCTTACATAAACCCTGCTTTTATGCTCCTTGTGGTAAATCTTAATACAAACAGAGAACAACCCCCCCCCATATCACTGTGGGGGGGAATAAAATAAAAAGAGAAGAATTGATGACCAAAAAGACTCAAAACCAAATGGGAGAAAGTTCTATCACATACTGAGTGTGACAAAACTCCCTCCAGGAAAGTCATCAGCCTTAAAAGCTGCTGAAATTTTGAAAGGCTAGGAAGGTTAGACACTGGATATTTTTGCCCAGTATAATTACTATTTTCTGCTAAACTAATTCAGATTTTTTTGTATTTCAGAAAGAATATATAGCTTACTAAAATATCTTCCTATTTCAACCCTGAACACCCACCAAAATCAGTTACCCTTCACTAAACACAGGGAAGAAAACAGCCAGTTTCACAGTAAACTACTGCTATATGAAGTTAAAGTTAATTCTCCCGGGTAGCATATTTAAGCAACACTGCGCTTAGAATTATATGCCCCATTCAGTAAAAGGTAAGACAAACATTTAATTTTAAATATTGTTTTAAATGCACCCACCTTTTAGAATTTACAAATATTATCCATACAGAGAAAATACATTTAGATAGCTTAAACACTCAATCATATTAGCACTGTAATATTTAGACAGTTCCCAGGTAGAACGTTTGTAAAATGAAGGAAATACCTTTAAAG
Source organism: Megaceryle torquata (assembly GCA_024611175.1). Lineage (NCBI taxonomy): Eukaryota > Metazoa > Chordata > Aves > Coraciiformes > Cerylidae > Megaceryle > Megaceryle torquata. Next base: position 106,422 of record JANIJG010003832.1, on the reverse strand, counting down.
AAGTTCCAAGTCTTTTATTTCAGAGCATTAATCAACATAAAACAAAGTTTATCTTTAACAATATAAAGTTTTTTTTCCATAATTAAGTATTTCCAGGTGGGCCAACATGTCAAATTCTCAAAGCAATGAAATCCCAAGATATTCAAAAAGCCCTTACTCAAAGGCTATTTATAACCTAGTAAGAGCTGAAACTGTGAGATCCTAACTTGACAAACATCTCATTACCTTCAATGAAGTCCAACCTCTACCAGCCTCTCCCAGAAGTTCAGCACTCAGCCTTCTTTGCTTCCAAAGTGAACTTAAGAGATGTTATTGAGGTGGCAGTGTTTCCAAATAAGCCTTATTCTTCAATGCCATCATCCTATCTATTGACTAACATCAACACACAGAGCTGCATAAACTGAGTTATCTTTACCTTGTAGGACATTCATCTTTCTTATCAATGCATATTGTCTGTCCACGTCCATACCACTCTCCGTCATAATAAAGTCTTCCTTCTTCAGATCGAGCACTATGTAGATGCTTTTCTAATTTGACAGGTGCTAAAATTATCAGTAAAATTAATTAAATATTGTCTTGATATAAGTCAGTTAGATGCTTAAATACAGTTTCATCAAGTTATCTACATAGGATACATATTTTTTTCACTATCAAAAAAGCAGCCCCTCAATAATTTCCAGAATTCAAGAAAATTGGAATCAAGGTAAGTTTTTATTTCTGATCAGACAAATTAGAAGTGATACTCCCATTTTCAGACAGAAGTTATCTTCCCCATAACCTTCATATCTGCAATATGAATTTTCACAAATCAACTAATGCAATATAGACAGGACTTCGAATGGCAGAACCTGAAATGTTTTTGTCAGCACATTACAACAAGATGCGAGTAGAAATATATTGCTAAAGAAATACATTATCTGGTTGTCTCCTCTCCCTTTTCCTCCTTACTCACCACCTCCAAGTATTTAATCTTACCTAGCATTAATGTGCTTTTCACCTCAGTGCCAAATACCAGTTACCACTTCTTTCCCCATAGCTCTAATTTTTCAGGGTTGTACCTTGCAATGAATGTGAGCATCCTTTAGAATTCACCTCTAAGGTTCAGATGCTCTCAGTTTCCTGCCTCATCTTGTGTACACACTGGCATAGCTTGCCAGCATTAAGTGGTGTAACCCACTTTTAGACGTTTAGATTTTTAGGGTCATCAGCAATTGAGCTGCAAGTATCAACACCTGAGAGGGGAAAACAAAAGCCACATGTTCCAGCTACCTCACCCCATCCTTCATCACTGCGCTAGGGATAAAATAAATATGATCTGCCGAAATGCAGTTTGCATCATTGTGCACAGCAAGTTCTGTCTTGTGAAACCAGAGAATGTTTACTTACGTTCTGGCTTTACTCTGTGTGGCCCCAGTGTAGCCATTGCCTTGAAACACACACAAAAAAGTTAGTAGTAGCCTTTTTTTTTTTTCTCAACTGACAGATTTAATTGTGAAAGTATGTACAGTGTAGCTCAGGATACTTGTTTTTACTTGCAAAAACCACAACCAGAACAAATCTAAAATTAAAGTGTGTTCAATGGTAACTCAGTAACTAAATACAACTGCATTTTGAGGGTGGGGAAGAAAAAAAAAAAAAATCACCCTCAGGAAGTCTTCTAAATTAAACCCTCATAATTGCTGTTAAGCAATAATGTCAAGAAGTTACAAAATAACATTAACTCATTCTCAAACACAAACTGCTGCATGAGCAACTTATTCTTGATATACATCATAAGCTCACAGATATTTCTCTCATGAAAACTCTAGAAAACATGAGGTATTAAAGTGGGCTTAAAAAAACAACTCTAAAGAGTTGTTTGGAGCTGTTTGTTAGGGGTTTTTTTTAATTATTTCCAGAAAATGCAAAATCCGTGGCAGATTCTGGGTTTGTTGCTATTGTTTAAAAACATGTTATACTACAAGAAAGAAATTGAGGGAAAGCTATTTTGGGTCTGTTCCTGTGCTGAGATAAGAAAACAGTAAAATGTGGTGCCTGACTTTTCTCTTCTTATGTAATAAAATACGTATAGGTACAAACCAGGATGGAAACTAGACTCAAAGACATTTCCCATCTAGCTTTTGAATTCACACAGGCAGTTTGCTATTCCATAACCTGGAAAGCACTAAGTTACTAGGGGAAATTTTCTGACTGCAGATGCAAAGCAAGGACAGTATTTCATTACAGCAAGTTACTTTAACGATATGACAAAGATCTAAAAAAGGCACTGTGCACTTAAAAGCTGGATTTATTTTTTCAAATGCATCAACAGGTCAAACAAGTTTATCTTCCTGCAAAATCTGATTCTCTTATCTGCAAGAAAACATTGTGTTTCTATTTACACAAAACAAAAAGGTAAAAGAAAAGGTTAAAGCATATAAATCTTAACTAGATAAACTATTTACTAAGGGAAAACATAACATATGTTATATATTAAAAAAAACCTCTTAATTTAAAACAATATCCTATCAAACTGTCCTATAATCATTTATACCAAATTATGATAGACTATGAGAAAGCAGATCCCCTTGCCATGGGCTTTAGGCTCCCTCTATCATGGAAAGTTATGGACTACACAATGTAGAGATAACCTCTTCAACTACTTCATTGGACTCTACACAATCTAGGTAGAATCATAAAAAGTAGCAATAACATAGCTTGAATTGGAATAATTAGCTGGCTACTGAAGAAACAAAAAACTATTTAGAGTTTTTATCATGTACAAAACCCACTTAAATATTTTTAAGTGGCCAAAGGACTAGACAAGAACCCAAACAAAACCCACAGCCACTGGCATTCATCCTTTCATCTTACCTTCCTTATTGTTGTCCAGTCTTCAAGTATATCAAGGTCTTGTAACATATACACTATATAGGGGCGTGGAAAAGTTAGGGAAAATTCTTTTAAACAGCAATAATAAAAATATTCTAATGTTTGTAGAAGGATATTAACAGCTCTTTTCTGCCAATCTTTCACGCAAAGAATATATACATGAAGTGAAAGCTCAGCAAAAATAAACGCATCTTTGAATTATACAACCTAGAAGTACACTTTAAAAATTATTAAAATAGGTAATAGTATGGCAGATACTAAGACTACTAGTGTTAAACATGAGAATAAGACAAACACTTCTGATACAACCATTCCATCCCTAACAGTTCCAAAAATAATTCTATTTGCAATACTACAAATTGCAATTAAAATTCACTGCCATTTCAATATAGCACTGCATATCAGCATCTACACTAGTATCAGCTTTAATAAAATTATTTTTTTACAGTATCCTGCATCATATTTCCTTGAGGGAAAAAAGTGTAGACAGTACCAGATCTCTGAATATCAAACAAACAAACAAAACAAACAAAAAAACCCAAACAAACAACCACGAACAAACACCACACCAACACAAAAAAAACAGGATACAGAAAGGCAAAGCCCTTTCCTTGAACTATCAACTCTAGAGTAAAAATTATGTAACACAACAATATGTGAACTTCAAAATAAAACTCCATATATGACAGCTATTCCATTACAACAATCTTTAGCTTTTACTTTGTTTCTCCCCATTTCATCTTGAAAAACAACTTCAGAAAAAGGTGCTATGAATATTTAAAACTAAATGTCCTAAAATGGGATTAGAGTTTTAACATACATTTCCTTTGAAATGTTAAGAATCTTTATCTGATGTTTGGAGTGTATTCTAAAATGGCCAGGCAGCTCATAATTCACAGAATCTGATGCTATCTATATGGACATCCTGAAGACAAGGACAACTGAGAGATAAATAAAAAAACACTTTCACACAACTGGCACTGAAATTGCTAAAAGGAGTTAAACTAATGAATACACTTGCACCTACACTGATTAATACTACTTGGCTTTTAAGAGCTAGTTAAAAAAATCTTCTATACTAAACTGAATTTATGACACATCCTACTGGAAGAACTGTTGTTATTAGGACAAATCATTGATCTGGGATGTGTTCCAGTAAATCAACCATCCTGAAGGAGGGTGTCCCAATAATGACTTTTTTCAGAAACTTCTTTCCCACCTTCTAATGTTACAAAGTCTTGTGAAAGTAATAGGATTTTTCGCAGTATCTTAGCAATAAGAAAATGCCCTTTATACCATATCATGTCAATACTTAGAAGACTATTTTAGGTAGTCTCAAGACTCTGGCAACTTCTAAGCCATCACATCTTTAGCCTATGAAAATGTTAGGCTGGAGGTAGGAGTAGACAGAACACTCAGTTTGCAAATACATCTCCTTTATTCTCTGGAGAAGGATGATACCATCTCTTAGGTGTTATACCTTAAAAAGTTTTGGCTGCATTCCATGCTTGTCAACAGCTATGAAGAAGTCATCAATGCAAAATCCTTAAATACTATACTTACTCTACAGGAACCCCAAACCCATAAACACGTCTCCCCACCAATTATCTCAATTCTTGGAATTTTAAAATTTTAATCAAAGGGTGTTCTAAAGTCTATGGAATTGTTAAAGAGCAATAAATTTAGGTAAAGATGTCCCAGAATAAGAAACAAAGCTATACAGAAGTTATGCAGGTCAAGATACACTTTGCAAAAATATTGCCTTTTTTCTGCTGTTGCCTTGTAGCTCTATTTTTTGAAGAGTTAGAAAAATCAACTATCAAAAATATTCTCTGTATGAAACTAGCAGTTAGATAAGAGAATCTTAATTTCAATTTTCATAATGAGATGTATCAACATGGTTTCTCTAGCCTGAATTAGAATAACATCTGCCATGCAGAAATCACTTCAACTTGTTATTAATGACATATATAACAAGTCTAGCTATAAAACAGTAAACACTGCTAGGAAAAAAACAGTGACTTCAGTAAAAGGATATCTGATACAACAACAGGTTTCTTCTTATCTGGACTAAATGGATCCTTCCTTTTCTTCCTGGACTGTAGCTCATCATTCCATAATTCTGAAAAGACACATAAGAACATGGTACAAATCAGAAACATTTACACATTTAGCTATTCTTACAGCAGAAAACATTGTCCAGAAATGAAAAGTAACACATTTTCTGGCAAGATGCTGTTTCTGAACAGAATGAAGGTGTAACATGATTATGGAGTCATAGATCAATATTCTCAAAACACACAAGGGATGCTGACAATGCTTAAAGACCAAAGTTTGTTTTAAGCTTAAATTTAACCCTCTACCTAAAGTCTACAGCTTAAAAGCATTCTACTGGATTACCTGAAACTCACCAGACATACAATGTAGAGAGTCAATTAATCAGTAGTTACCAGAAGATTAAAAAACAAACAAACAAACCCACAACCACAAAAACAAAAAAAAACCCAAACAAATAAAACCCAAAACACCACACCAACCACCTAACAAACAAAACACCAACATTTTTTAATTTCCATCCACCTGAGGTAATGTCAATGCTATGCCTGTCCTCTTCAAGTCTTCTAATCTTCTCTTCTAATTCACTTTGTACAGTATCATACAACAGAAGCTTTTCACTCTAAAAAAGCAAGAAATCACATATTTTAAATTACTAAGTTCCACCATCTAAATATATGACAATTTAATGCCTCAGTGGAAGGAAGGTAAAAGTAGCTATAGGTGAACATTTTTCAGAAGCCATAAAACACATGACATTTCCCTCTATCCACTTTCTTAGAATGATATCCTAGCTCCTTAAAGACAGCATGCTCACTTGGCATAAGTGTAACTAAAGTTATCAAATATCAGTACCAAGAATAGCTAAGTACATAAAAGCATGCAGCCAGATCTCCAGAATAACTGTTTGTATTTTGACACAAATACAGTGTTTTCCTTTTGGATAGCAAAGACTTATTCACAACAAATAACTGTAAAGTACTGACCTCTAAGCCATCTTTCATACAAATCAGAAAAGCTAATGTTTTCATGGAAAGCTTTTTTTTTTTATTAAGCTGCCTCCAATATTAATAAACTTGAAGTCATTTATAGTGCATTATCATCTATTAACAGTGTTTGTAATTGTCTATTTTCATAGATCTGAAAAACGCCTTTCCACAAAGAATTTGAGCACAAAAAATAATCTAAACAGTGCTATGAAAGCAAAAATATCTACCTTAAAGCTGTGAGAAAGATTTTTAAAGCACTGCTTTACAAAAGTTAGCTAGTTCATCCTCTTAAAAGGCAATTTCTGATCCACATAGATTAACACAATGCCTTCAATGTTCCATGTATCATTACCACTTTTTATATACAAAAAAAACCACACTCCGAAGTGAACTTTCTACTGTCTTACTTTTCTCTTTTCCATCTCTTAAGTGTTTCAAAACAAGAAAAACAACTTTACAGTAAATTGCTCTCAATTACAGTCCACCATATGGGACTGATACCAAAATGACACAGTATGCATATAGATCAGTTACACTTTTAAAGCCAGCACTGAAAACCACTAAACTCTCTAAACCAGTAACTTGGAATTAAGGCAAGTTCCAGGCCTCAAGGAAATAAATTTACTGCACTTTTACAAGCTTGCACATTTCCTAAAATAAGAGTAGGAAATACAGCTGATTGTTACAGTTTAAAGTTCATTTTCACTGAGCAACATCTTTAACAGCTCTGAGCAAGAGAGAGATTTGACTTACTCTCTGGAAAAAAACAGCTTAAGCTGTTAGGCAGCAGAAGTCACTGCATCTTGCTATTTGCTACCACATTTCTATCAGAAGCTGCACTCCCTAAAGGCAAGTCAGCAGATGTCTGCACCTCAACTGCTCCTGCCCATAGCACATCATACTAAGAGAAATTTACCTTTACCTTACCCCAGCTAGTACACTGGAGTGAAACAGAACAGTTGAGGAATAGACAAAAACAAAGAATCCTGATTGTACTAAATGGCTGTCAGGTTTACCATTCCCTTCAAGTTACAAATTATCAATCCCAAACATGTCCCTTCATATATTTACCAACCCCTAGCTATAAAAAACAAAATTCGCAGTGGAATTGAAAATGTGGAATCTTCTTGCATATACCTGAAATGCCAAACGAGCATTATCTGCCCTGGGATCATTTTAAAACTGTTTTATAATAAAATTGTGTTTAGACACGTTTTGCTTCAAGCATTTGGTTACAAATAAGGTGTGAAAATCTGTTACAGGCATCAGAGGCTTTCTTACTGAATGGTTATAGTCCAATGAAACAGTGATTCTACAAGTGGCACTGCTGACTTTCAAGAGCTTTTCCCCCAGTAGACCCTTATTGGATGGTTAATATCTGAATTCTGAAAGTAGGAACATAATAGCAAAACAAGGGACAAGGAGCAATTTAAAGAGGAATAATATATGGCCAAAGCAAATAATTCCAGAGAAATCCTGTAAGTCTTACAGGATTCTGTCCAACCTCAGGACTATTCACAGGAGCAAAGACAGTAAGTAATGACCAGTTCTTCATTATACATAGGACATGCATGTACTTGAGTATTTGTACTTTGGTATCCAGTATTTAGATGCTTAAAAAGGATTATTTATGTTTAATGAGAGAAAACTATTTTTCCTGTAACCGCTTTTGAAATGACAACTCTATCACTAGCTGTCTAAGGCATCTTAAAAAGACATTATTAATTTATTTTTATTGTTGTTATTAAAGCATAAGACACCTTTTTGCAAAAAGATATTTTAGTCCCTTTTCTTGGCAATCTTTTTCTAACAAAGGTAAAAAAAAAATCATGTGGGAATCTATTAAGAATTTTTAAATGAAAAATAATAAAACTCAGCTATACTTATATGCAAAGCCAAATGAATAAAGAGTTAACTTTTATATACTTTGCATAACCTCTTATGTGGCCTTAAATAGCACAAGGCAGTTGCATTCATACAGTAAATAACAGCAGTAACAAAAACATGCACTGAACTTGGAAAGCGTGACACACAGTAAAGTTAGATAAGATCAGCTATCCATGTAAAAGAGCTGGCACAACCTCACAATGTTGTCGAGAGGCTTGAATTTCACATTCATATTTGTTCTTCACAGATTCCAGACAAAGCTCTCTATAGATACCTGTAATCAGACAAATTACAGCAATATTACTTTCTTTAGCTAACATTTTATTTCAGAAATCTGTTTTAAGACTGCCTCAAATGACAGAACATGTACATAATTCAAAATACAAATATATTAGGCACTTAACAGTGGCTGGTTGCTTTACAGAGTAAAATACAAACAAGTAATCCCTTAATTCTGAAGATTGGAGGAAAAATAAATGCTATTTTAACTTTTTATCCTATCAGTCAAGAAATTGCACCAGTAGTCATGTTAATATTATAAAAAATATGTCTATTCCATATTTCTGATAAAATTATCCTGAATATCCTAAGTTTTCAAATCCATGAAGTACTAAATGGCCCATTTTCTTCTTAGATTTTTAAATAACGTTTGGAAGTTTTTAAATAACTAGGAAATTGAATGAAAGAACAAGCTTTTCAAAATTAGTACTTGGAATAAGGTTTACTTTATAATGCATGACCTTAATAAATCACATCAATTAACAAGATACTGTTCCATTCTTAGAAATGGCCACGTTGCAGTATGGAAGAGAACAAGTATTAGGAGCATTTCTTAAAAATCTCTGAAAATGTGTCTACTAAATGGAGTGCTGAAAAAATCTGAAAGGTATCTGAAACATAGTATCAAGCATGTATAACTAGAAATTGATTTAATAAATTCAATGCATTCAACATAAAATACTTAAACTGCTCCAGAATACAATCCTGAGGAGTTAAGTTTGCACACATGCTGCTGTTGTCTAGCAACTGAAGAACTCCAAAAAGAATTTTGCTTATAATTCAGCTGACCATAAGTTAATACAGTAAAGAGGGACAACACCATTACCAGCAATTCCTCAAAAAAAAAACAACAACAAACCAACCAAAAAACAACAACCCAAACCACATAGTATGTTAATCATCTCTCCTCTGTGAAGCCACTTTTGGTCTAGAATTCAAAATGTTCTTTTCTTACATCTGTATGTTATGCTGGCTTCCCCCCCAATATTTATGGCTGACTGGCATATCTAGGTCTACCAATTTACAATAAGTGCTTAATTGCCTGAAATTGAGCAATATAGAGATGAATACTTCTAAAATAAACAGTTGTATTCCTGACTTGATGAAATAGAAAAGATCCGCATTTTGTGTGAACAGTGTTCAGTGCCTTATAAAGCAGAAGAACATGAGTTTCTTTTTTACCACAGATACATTTATATCCATAGTTTTAGATTTAAAATTGAAAATTAAAAAGATGGATTCAAGTTACTTTTCTATCAAACCTGCAAGTTCACTAGCAAACCTTCTGTGAAGCCTAAGTGACTACTTAGGACTAGTCAAGTAAATTTGGGTTAAGATCTTAAAAACCAATTCTGGGTCACCAGCTGAGGAAAAGCATTACCAAGAAGACCAGGCAAGAGAGAAATGCAATAGACCAAAAGATTTCAAACTCTCTCCACAGCCTGAAGTGAAAAGCATCAATGAAGACATACGGAGTAGCACTGAAGCAGCACAAGTATTATGAAAAGTGTAAGCAGGCTTGCCCTTTTCCAGTTTGCCTGCACTGTGCTTCTACTGCATTTTTTAGAAAAGACAATGGCATAGCTTCTCTGGCTAGACAGATCACAACTGTCTGGCTTTTGTCTCTCTGACAGCCCATGTTAGGTAACCCTTACTTAGATAGCTGAATTAGTCTTAAAAAAGTAGAGCTATAACATGAAAATAATTTGTGATAGGGAAGTACAGAACTTTGTCTTCCTATAATACCACCACCATTTAATAGGACTTTATAGTCACATCCCATATAAGATAAAAATTCTTGTCTGCTTCTTGTATAAGCATAAAAGCCTACATAAACCTTATTTTTAGTAATTAAAATGCAGCTTAGATAAAAACTGCTAAGGACAAGAGTTTTCCTCTTTCCCCAGATGGAACAAGAGGATGGGAACAGAGGACTAGAAGAAACACAGACTAGAAGAGCAGAAAAACGTGACCTGGAAAGCACTCCATGAGATAGCACCTGCATATCTTTTAATTCTATCAGTGACCAGACTAGATTCCAAATCTTCTGACTAATCAAAATTATTGATGTTTTAAACTCGGTAATTTTGTGCTTACAACAGAGACAGATAGCCATTAAATGAAATAAAAGCCATATTTTTAGAGTGATGTTATCAGAAAACTTGTGCAAAGAAGTAAGCAATCTATTCATTTTGACTTGAAAAATATTTTACATTTAAAACTATGTCACAGTATTTCTAACTTTAAAATACACTTCTTTAACAAATACAAAAGTTAAAAAAAAAAAAAGATTGACTTTAGAATGCACAGCAAGTTTATACTGTTTTAACAGCAACACTCATTTTACATGCCTACCTGCCACCTTGGTTCGGATTTGCATATTTTCTTGTAAAGCTGCCAGTGGTTCTAAATATTCAGGTGCTTTTCCGGCTATCACCTCTTGTAGTTTTGCATCCACTTGGCTTAATCTTTCTTTGTAAAGTCTTAAAATAATTTAGAAATAAAACATATGTATTTTATTTAAAAAGAAAACACAAGTTAGAAGGAATTTTTTAAAAGAATTATTCTGCATCACTTTGTTAATGCTATGGTACATCCATTGAAGCAAAAGTTTAGATTTGTTACCACTTGAATTTTCCAGTACTTATTTTCTTTTTGAACAATATTCCTCATGTCTGTTAAGCCTTTCAATAAAACATGGGCAGACATTCAAAAGTGTAGGAAGTAAAGAGAGGCTGTGTAGTCTCCTTCTCTGAAGACTTTCAAAACCTGCCTGGATGTGATCCTGTGCAACCTGCTCTAGGTGAACCTGCTTTAGGGTTGGACTAGATAATCTCCTGAGGTCCCTTCCAACCCCTACCATTCTGTGATTCTGTAAAGACAAAATGAAATGTACCTCCAACTCTAAGGAAGGAGTTAAAAAAGAATAGCACGGCTGTTAATAGAATTAAGATGGAGTAGGAGGTGAATCAACACAGACAAGGGCAGGAAATGGTGTTACACCACATAAGAACAGTATGACTTACATCAGAGAGATAGACATTTTGTGCATAGAAATGCCCATCTGCTTTCATGTTCACAAATTTGCTCCCCCCCTATAACTTATGCAAAGCAAAAAGAGGCAGGTTTCTATTGAAGCAGCCCTCATTTCTTCTCCTATGGAAATCCACATATAGCATACTATCACAAATAGCATGGGATCATTTGTAACTGACATCTTCCATTCCAGACAAAAGGAAACATATTTAAGGTATTTTTATTTTACATAAAATTAAATAATTCTATAAAAGCTGATATTTACTGCCAGACAATGAAGAAATCTGCTTGTATTTTGAAGAATGTAATGTAATATCAATGACAAGTATTTCGATCACAGTGAAGCTCCACTCTTTGCAACTGATAAATTACATGTTCAACAGCAGAATAAATTTAAGCAGCTTTTCCTGTTCTCATTTACCTTGCACCCCACAATCAAAAGCTGTAGAATTAAGGCAAACACACAAACTCTGTTCTACATGTTAAGAACACATCAGATGTTACCTGTTTACACAGATTAACATAACTTTGTTATATCTGCTTACACATATTACAGATGTACTTGGGACAGCAACACTGCTTTTTCACTTGTTTAAAGTGCATACATCATGTAATGAATTAGACAAGAGAAACTGCATGCGTACACATTAAGACCTCCCTAAGAAATACTTCCTGTTCATCTGCCACTAGCCTGCTCATCCTTTTACTTTGATGACAAGTCCATAGTTCAAGCATGTGGACCTAGCCTAGCAATAGTCAGTGATCACTCCCCTCCTTCTTACCCACAAACTCTTAAGAGTATGATACACGATCTGTCCCACAGTCAGCTGATGTTGACTAATTGTGTCAGTTGACATGGTCTGCAGCTGATCAAAACCCAATCTGTTGGGCTCAATCTTTGATGAGCGTGCTACATACATGATGGTTAACAGAGAGCTACAGCAGAATTATTTAGCTAGAACATAAGCACAGGTGCACAGCACACATGACTGGTGGGTCACTAACATGTGGCTACACAGCAACCAGTTCCAGCTACATCCCAGAGCACACAGTTATGGACTGGGTGGTGCCAGCCCTTGGTACTATGCAGCAGCTGACAGACTAAAACAGTTTATCCAGTACTTTCAAACACTGATTTGCCTAAAATGGGTGACAGCTATCAACCACTTATTTCATAGTTTCCCCAAAAAGGAAGAGGAGGCAGATGCAATCACTTAATCATCTCTGCTATTGGTTGTGACTAAACACCCCATAGTTTATGCATCTATTTCTTCTTTCCCAACTTTATAATTTCTCTATTATGCTCCTCCCTATAATCCCTCTTCCATCACTTTAATGTGACTTTCACAGTTTTCCCATGAGTACAGTTCTTCCAGCCTCTACAAACACCCCAATCTCTCAACTAACCAGTGTCTACACAATGCCCTCCTCCTCATAGACCACAGCCCTACCACCTCACAAACACCATTTGCAATCATTAAACCCCCAGAAATACTTGTTTCCTTCCTCCCAAGACCACCCTTCTTCATATTTACTCCTTAAAAGATTGTTTCCATAAGCTGCTTTGAGTCATCCAAGCTATCCAACAGATGGAAGAGTCAGTAAGGACTGAACTCAAAAGCTGGCCCTTTTTCAAATGCCAAACCAGTCAGTACCAACTGGCTCCAATACTGGAGCTCCAATACAGCTGGCTCCATTTCCCACCCAAAAAAAGAACATCAGGACAGTATTCTCTAAAACACTGCAGCAAGAAATTGCTTGTTGGGCATTTTTTTTGCACACCTATTAGGTAGACCTCACAGTGTCCCAATAGGCAAAGCAAGTTGTTTATCTCAGTTATATAGCAGAAAGAACTCTCTCAGCATATAAACGTGCATCTGAAATTTAATGACAACTGACTAGATTTTCAATAAAAATATATGCCCAAGAAAAGACAAGGTGTCCTCAAAGTTTCACCTGTCAGGTACCTGATTAAGTTAATTGCCAAATTACCACCAACTGAAATCGGAATAGATGCATCTAGCTTGTCTGGGCACATGTGGGGGGAAAAAAGCCAACTTAAAATACATACAAAAGACTGGCTATAATACAAATGAGATTCACTTCTGAGCACCTGTGGCTATTAATTTAATCTCTTCTACTTAATTAGGTCTTCACTACTGATGTAGATATTATGGCAAACTACAGACAGTATTTTACTTTTTTTTTTTTTTGTATTGATATCTGGTTTGCAGTAACCACAAGAAACTTTCATTGGTACCAGTTATAAAAACTGTTGTGATGCGCTGCAAAAAAAGCCCTAATTTCTTACTTAGACAGTGCTCGGTTCTGTCCCACATATATAAAAGCATGCAAAGATCTTGAGTAAATTTAAAATCACAAATTTCCCTAAAATCACAATTTCTTGGTTCTGATGAGAATTTTAATGCAATAGACCCACACCAGCCCTCCACAGCAACAACACTTCAAAACGATTCTTACAGAAAAACAGAAAATAAATAAATGTGTTATGAAACTTTGAATAATTTCAGAGCTTTCAATCCTTATTCTTCTTCAGAAGCAGCATCCATATATATGAAAGACAAGAAACAGCAGCTACAATAATATTCTCATTTAATAGATCCTCAAACACGGCACTTGAAACATTAAAATACTTACTGATCTTTAAGGTCTGTAAATTGCTTTTCAAGATTGGACATTTCATCTAAACACTCCATTCTTCTTCTTTCACAGTCCTCATCATCCATTTCTAAGAATAAAAAAAAAAAAAGTAACTTATTTTGAACAATGTAATGTAGAACGAAATAAACTGGATATTTTGTTCTAGTGAATCTGAAGCAAGCTTGAATTTTAGCCACAAATAGATGATCCATTATATTATTATCTTATAGCAGAATATGAGAAATCACTTGCTATATAAATTACAAAGTAAGAACCTTAGATCTAATTCTGGAAGAATCTCCATAGAGAGTAATTTTTTTTCCTCAAAATGGGAGACGACATCACTGTAACACTTCAGGAAGTGAAATTTCATAACTGATAATAGAAAGCATATCTAAAAACGTGTGAAACAGAAAAGCTAAATATTGTATATTCACAGTAGACAAAAGGCACCATTCAACATGAAGTTATTTACCATCACCGAAAATTCAAATGTATCCTGAGCTAGCATGAGCAAAAGTAAACCCTGGAAAGCATGCACAGTTCAGTGTTACATTTTTCATACAAAAGTTGAGCTGTTGTTTTATTAATATCCATTAAAAAAAAAGTAACACTTGGTTTTGAAAACAGGTTTCATTCTGTTCAACCGGGACAGTTCTTTGAATCTGAAATATTTATGTTGAAATATCTCTAGTTAATGACCATTCAGGCTATTAAGAGATGGTATTTTAATATTGTTCTCAAAGCAAGGCAGATCCTGAATCTCAGAATAAGGTTGAAAATCAGATTAAATAGCAATGGTTTATATGGCTGTCCAAGGTAATAGTCAAGCCAAAAGTGACTAGACAACTTTCAGCTTGGACAGTAAGGAATGTGGCTGTCATATTACTTAGAGATTTCTAAAGCATTAATGTGCTATAAAAATAAAGCTGTTTTAAAATATGAAGCCATCTCCCTGTGAAGCCAGAGAGGAACAAGCACTGGGATACCAATACTTCTCCTACTTTATTCTCAAACTCAAGTACGTGTTTCAGACATGTTCGGCTGTGCTTCTGGTTCCAAGTATGTTTTAGTAATGAACTCACTCAGAAGCTTTTCTTTATATGAACATGGGTTTTATCATTTGCGTATGTGTAGGGACTACAGACCAAAGAAAACAAATTAGAACTGTAACCCTGGCTGAGGATCAGTGCAACATCCACTGCTGGAAGGGAAGGGGACTACATCTTACATTTTAAACTTGCACTGCAAGGAACTATAATGCATTGGCATCTGAGAGCACAGCTGACTCTTTCAGAGTCTGAAATAACACACAGCTCTCTGCAGTCTCCCCTCAGCTGTGCATACACTCAAAACTATTTGACTTTCTGCCTAGAAGTCTATGTTCTGCCTGCCATTCATACAGAATGGCAATTCACTTCACATGCTAGGCCACTCTTCTATTGTTTCACCTTTATTCTGCCTCCAGTAAGATTCATAAAATGATTAAGATGTCAGAGTCCTGAAATGTTTTTAATTCCCCAGTTACAGAGCTTCTTCCCTGTGGCCTTAACACACGGACTGGAGAATAGGCAGTACTGAAAAATAAATTTTAGGATTGAATCTCATGGATTTCCAGTTGAAAATTTGCATTGCTGGAGGCAGAAAATTCTCATTTCATATTAAAATACTTGCTAATAGGCCCACTCTGTTTTAACACTTCAGATTTTCCATAAAGTTTCATACTGCACAAAGCATTTAGGGTATTTTTAAACACTTTCAAAATCACAGTCTTTCTTTTCCTACTATATTTAAGCAGTCCAACTCAGTAACTAGGGCAGCCTGATTTAAAGACAAAAAACCCATAGCACTTAAAACATAACAGAGCCCAAAATAGCTTTTTTTCCCCTTAATAAGCTGTGGCCTATATAAAGTGCTCTAAAAAATAGGCAATCTCTGTTCTGGGATAGTGAGCATAACTTGTGGCTTTTTTATTCATCCCCAGTATGATGTTCTATATCTATATATATTTTGTTGACTATATATCTGTGGTCAATTAAAAAACTCATATTAGATATATAGCTTCAAAAGGAACAGGATAGAAAAGGTGCCAGCTCTCAAGGACAAGTTATGCTTCTTCTAACTGCACCTTCCATATTCTCAGGCATCTACTGGAAAACAAAACAAAACAGAAGGTTGAATACAAGTAAAGCAAATGACAAATTAAAAAAAAAAATCCTTCAAAATCTCTTTTTCTCATTATTACTAATTTTAATTAAGACTTATTTCTTGCAGTGCTAATCATCTTACGTCTGTAGGAGCAATATGCTTCCATGGAGTAAAATCATATTTGTCAAGACACTGAGACAAGCATGTAATTTCCTGTAATCACTGCATTTTAAGTGCTCCCTTAAAAGCAGTTCTCTGTGGAATGCAACAGAAATTATCTGGAGAGCTTATTGTGTTGTTTTGAACAAACATTCATGGACTATATTCACTTAAAACACAGTTCCCTCCTTCCTTCCCCCTAATCCCAGAAGAAACCAAGACAATAGCAAAACAACAGAATTATTAGCCTTCAATAAAAAACAACAAAGTGTCTTTGAGAACATGTGCTAAATGATTTTTTTAAAGAAAACTTTGAAGCTTACATTTAGCACAACTATAAACAGGATCAAAGGCAAATTTTAAAAAAGAACAGCTTTCAAAGCTGGAACTAACAGAGGTAATTCTGTCTTCATCAGTGCCAGGGAACTGGAAGACAGTTAAGTTCACATCTATTATACTAAGCTCCATTTCTCACACAGAAAATTACTTTTGTTTTGACTTGAAGAAAGGGCATTCCCAGATTGCACCTAGCTACAACACAAATTGGAAGGCTAAGATGGGCTAAGTAGTGGTTACTGTGGCAGTGCTGCTCCTGGAACTCATCCACAACCCTGTGTCTCACCTACCTACTGCCCAATAAGCTTGTATAGTCCTCCTGTACATTCTGTTTTCCCCTGAAAGATCTAACAGACTTCATATATGAGAACTTCTTGAGAAATCGTCTCCAGAAATTTCTTATCCAAAAAACAGTATTCCTTTTTTAGTCCACGTACAATTCTGTTAATAAAAGAATTGAAGCATGCTTTTTAAAGTCACATCTGAAAGGAACAGAGCAGGTTGTGGTGCAAACAAGGACATAATCAAATATGCTTTTCCAACTTAAAACACGATTACTGCCAGCTGCTTGCTCTGGTATCCTCACTCAAACTCACCTTTTTTCCAGGGTAAACACCAGCACACAAATTCTGCCTAGTTTAGGTTTCATCTAAACAACCCAAGACAGTTTAAGCTCATTTTTCTGGCGTTGTTTTTCAACAGAATTGCTTTGAGAGAACAGGCATAAGGAAAGACTGATCAGACTTCCTCGGTAGCAGATCTGTAATTGCATCAATAAACAGTCCACCTACAGCGGCCCAACTGTTTACGAAAGCTGTGTGCATGCTCCAGTTTCAGAACAGCATAGCTTTGAAGCCAATCCCAGGACTGGTCCAGGTTGTTTATTAGGCACTGGGTCAGTTTGCAGAAGTTTTGGTGAACACAAATAGAAGTTCTGTTCCTAACAAAGCCAAAGCTTCATTACAGGTACTTGTCAAATGTGTTCCTACACCCATGGAGAACACAAGGGTTTGAAGCAATGACTTGTCCTTCAGGCAGCTTCCAAACAGTTTCAGTTCAGGCTACATCATCTGAAATAAACACCAACTACTTTGGAGATGTAGGGGCCTCAGCACTATCTACTCAAAACTACTTATTCTTTATTCTCATTTTGCCAAATCAGTTGCTAATACAGACACGCATAAAAAAAAAAATCACTATGTTTATAGTAATTTTGCTGACTCTGACTATACCTGGATGTCATCCATAGTTCACTAGTTAAAGAGATCCCCTGTGCAGCACGGCAATAGACAAGAGAAACAAGACCTCCCCTCAGATGAAGGAATCGCTCAGAACTAAAGAACTACCTGTTCCAGGAAACGTCTCATCTAAACCTCTGCAAATAATTAGTCCCCAATTCACAAAAATGTGTAAGTGTCCAGTTAACTGATTTAAGTTGGAGGTGTTTACATATAGAACACTGATGGAACACTGGAACAGGTTGCACAGAGAGGTGGTGGAGGCCCCCATTCCTGGATACATTCAAGGTCAGGCTTGATGAGTCTGAGCAACCTGATCTAGTTGAGGATGTCCCTGCTTACTGCAGGGAGGGTTGGACTAGATGAGCTTTAGAAGTCCCTTCCAGCCCAAGGCATTCTGTGATAGTCTCAAAAACCTGCAATTTACGACATGCTGTTATTAAGCTGCAGTCTATCTAACCACTGGCTTACATAGTTCCCAGTTCCTCCTATTTACGTATCAGATTCCAACAAGACGTTTTCACTAACTACCATTTTAATGTCTTATTTTTCTGACAGCTTAGCATACAAAGGCCCAACAAACATTCAAGTCAGTGGAAGAAAGAGGACAGAACAGTAATAAGAAGAGTAGGTAATGAGAGGCAGCACAGTGACAGCCAGCAATCTGATCCAGGTGGACCGCAGCCTACCTTGTAAAATGGGTTTCAATCAGCAATACTTGCCAGCAAAAAGGCATTGCAGGACAGGGAAAAGCAAGCAAAAAAGGAAAAGAAACCAACCAAACAGAACACCGAAAAACACAGGAAGCTCTCTATAAAACATGGGCAGATTGCCTGGATTTGTGTATTAACCAAGGCCTCTGGTGAGGGATCAATTCTGGTGCTGAGTATTAATCCAGATCAAGGTCTAAGGAGTGACTATATTCTCATCCAGCATGGCAGCCACACTTTCCCAGCACTAGTAGAGTCTTTACTTCTGTAGTCGGCTTGGCTGTCTCTGTACCACACCTGTGGGGCACCAACACCTTGGACTTAAAACAGGACACTAACCCATGCACAGCCCAGACAAGAGTAAGCTCCACATGGAGCCACCAGAGCAGGGCTTTCCCTGAACTACATCAGTGTGAATATAAAAGCCATAGGATTTAACATTCAAGATCTCCCAGATCTTTTAACAATAAAAATGAAGAATTAAGTGTATATTGAGGAGTTTGACATACACAGATCAATTAATCACAAGACAACATATGTAAAAATATAATCTCACAGCTGCCTGATTTGTCTAGTTCATGGCATCCCACCTCAGGACCACAGATAGCACTCAACACAGCTACCGTTTTTCAGCTAACCCTTCTAGTGACAAAGATCCTGCTTTATGCAGCTTACTTACTTACAGAGCCACGGTGATTCCAAAGCAATGGTGTATGCCTCTGATGACCAGTACCCTTCCCTGAAGGTGACCATTTTATAATTTACCCCAGGTAATTATAAGGTAAGTTTAAATAGATGATAAACTCCCACTAACGAAGTGAAACTTGAGCATAAAAAAAAGTATTATTTTTAAAGCTGGACTTCCACCTACTAATATAATTCAAAATCTACAGTCCAGAGACAGCTATGGAAAAAGGAAGGAACCTTAAAAAGGACAGAGGTTGAAATGCTTTGAAAAAAGAAGCCAATGGTATGACAGGCCTTCCAGTGCCCCCTCAAAAACAGGCCTCAAAGCATTTAATTGAAATCAATCACTTTGCATACGAGGAAATATGTATGTGTACATACAGGCATGCCTGTACTCTGTATACGTGCATGCACATATACGTATGTGTGTAAGCATGCCAAGCTTTCACGTGGAGAACGAAGGGAGCACCTCGCCGTGGGCCACGCACTCACGCCCAGCAGGGCATAACCCGCAGCACCTACAAGGAGCGGCCCGGGCCGCCAAGCACGGGCGGCAGCCGGCTTCGGAGTCGGCGGCTGTAGGAGAAGGGGTGCTTCCGTTCCCATGCGCCCCGCCGCGTCCCTCCCCCCTGGCGAGCGGTCCGAAGAAGAGCCGCGGGGCAGGAGCACGGCTGGGCCGGGCCGAAGCAGCGAGGGGCGGGGTCACGGCGGGGTTGGGCAGCGGCAGCCACCGGAGCCCGGGGGGCGGGACCGGTCTCTCCCCGGTGCAGCGCGCTGGGCGCGGGAGGAACCGTCTCGGCGCCCCTCTCGGAGGTGCTGCCCTACGGGCGGCCGCGGTACCTGAGCTGTCCCCCTCCTCGGACACGGACGAGCTCTCGGTCTCCTCCTCCTCCGAGCTGCTGCCCTCGTTCTCCCCGTAGTCCACCTCCATCTCATCATGGTTGTTCTCCTTCTTCTCCCGGGAATGGACCGGCATCGTCCCCGACGCCGAACGCTGGGAGAGTCCTTCCCGCCGCCGCTCCGCCGCTGCCGCCGGCACCGCCGCCCCGCCCCTCGCCGCCTGCGCAACCTGCTCCTCCCGGCGCCCTCCGCAGCCTCCCATTGGCCGAGCTCCGCCAGCGGGCGACGTGAACCCGCTCGCATGGCATTCTGGGAATTGTCGTCCGCTGGGAGCGGCGTGGGGAACTGTGAGGGGTCAGGCGGAGAGCGAGGGCCTCCCGCGCCCACTTCCCCGTCCCAGGGCACTCAGGGGACAGCCTGTCACTGATAGACTCCATCACAGTTAGCAAAGTTGGGAGCGATTGGCATAGGCCCACGTCTTCCGCAGTTGGCCCGGGCTGGGGAAAGGGCCGGGGGTTCGATCGTTGCCGTTCCCCGCCGGAACAGTGGAGGGATGACGCGGGACCTCACGTCTGCCCTCCCGCCTGCCAGCCTGGCACCCACGCTGCTGCCCGGATCTTTGTATCCTGCAAGGCGTCTCTTGTGCCTTGCCGCCTCCCTTGCCTTCCCCGTGGGCTCCAGAGGGCAGAGTTCCCTGTGAATAGTGACCTCGTTGCCACAACCCATTTCTTCCCCAATTTCACATTCTGTGATTTGCTTTACATTAAATCAAGCTTAACTGGGTCGCCTAAAACTGGCAGCAACCCCTGAGAGTGGACATGACAACTAAATGGATATGCTGCAATTTGTGCAGGGTTGAGAGGTTTTTTTTGCCTTGGAGCACAAGTACTCATCTGTTGGTTCACCAGTTGCCGTTAATTGTGCTATGTGAGATGTACTGAAGACAAACGTTGCTTACTGGGACAAGTTGTCCCAACTGTTCCCTTGTTGTGAGAGATTGATGAGCTTCACTTAGGAAATACTCATGCACAGGAAAATCTGTCAGGGATCCTCAAGAGTCATAAAAATACACGGTTGTGGCCTGCAGGTACATGTGGGCAATATCTCTGGGGAGAAGGTGAGCACAGGCTTCAGTTCTGAAGGGTGGGCCAGGTGAAGGAGCAGTAGAGAAGCACCATGCCTCAGTGATGCGATGCGCTGCTTCAGTGAAGTTAAGGTTGCATTTTCCCGGCAGCAGCAGTTTTTATTGAGATGCAGATTTGGTTATTCTCTGCACTCTGGAAGGATGTTACGCAGGTTGTGAGGTATTTAGTTTCTGAACTTCTCCACTGACTTCTACCTCCATGGCAACAGCTGCCCACCTCACCCACAATAAACCATCATTGTACATTAGTCACTTCTGCCACATCTCTGTATATCCAAAGCAGCTGAACTCCCTGTATCTCCACCAAGAGGAATGGTAGGTGTGCCACCTCTTCTCCAAAATTAGACAAAAATTAGACAAAATTAACCACTTCCTGTCCACTGTGCAAACTCCATCCCTTCTGTTTCTGCTATCTGTGGTTTTGCAGCCAGGCAGGGCCGCAGCAGAACCTGGTGTGCTTTCTCCACACCCATCTGCGAGTTCTAAAATCACTGCCGCACAGGCAGGAACGAGCGCTTCCCTGGATGCGCAGGAGCAGGAAGCTCTCCTTGCCGAAGACGCGCTGCTTTCTCCCGCCTGCGTTTCACCCCTAAGCGCGCCACCGGGTCTCTCTCCGCGCAGCCTCCCCTCCCGCTCTCAGTACCGGACGCCAACCCCGTAGGAAGGGGCCGGCGGCAGGCGGGGGAGAGCCGCGCACGCTCCGCGCCCGGCGCATGCTCCGCACAGGAGGGCGCAGGACCGGACGCGCTGCCGCCAGGGGGCAGCGGGCGCCCAGCCTGCCCCCGGCAACTGGAGGGCCCCAGCCCGAGGGAGACGGGCTGAGGTTTTCGTAACGCTTTGTGTTGTTTAGTAGAGCAGCAGCAACTAACCGTGCCCTCAGGTTTCACCCTGTTTGGAAACAACTTGCAGGACCCCAAAATCTGGCCGAGTGCTGGTACATATTGTTTAAAATACTCACGGAGTTACTAAGCAACTGTTCTTTAAACTTAGGGCTAGCATGGCAAAAGTGCTACCGGTTATGTCTGATACTGAAATGGCTGAAAGGAGTTAGGAGAAGACCTGAAACAAGAGCTGGAGATGTCCCTGAAGAAAACCAATGACTTCCACAAACTGCCTCTGAAATTTCTTTTAAGAGATCCATAGGGTTTGACAAAAAGAAACCAGAAATAAAAATTGTCTAACACTCCAAAATTCAAGTGTTGCATTTTGAACTAGTGAGATAAAAAGACCAACAATCAAACACTCTAGACTAGAAAAAAAAAATAAATACTGGAAACAGTTGCAGGTAAAGGAATGGCAGGAAATCAGGAAACTTTTAGCTCAATTGTAGTTTCCTATCCAAACAGTTGGAACTAGATCTGTAGGAACTAAAAATAAGCCCCAGAAGGAAATCAAAGTTCCCACGCCACAGTGAGTATGTGCAACCAGGATGGGAAATAGAGGCAGAAAGATTTTCTTAGTAATACACAATTTTACATGCTTCTATTCTGTTGGGGGGGGCATAAGTTAGCCAACTAAAAGCATCTACTTGCTTGAGGAGAAAAAAAAAAAAGTACTAACTGAAGTGAATCTGGCTGTCCAAATGGAGTGCTAGAAAAGCTAAGGGAAAAGGGTATTTCTGTGGTGGCACAGTGCTAGTGGCAGTCTGCAGTTTGTTCCCTGAAATATAAAGTTAATTAATCAGATCATCTGTAAGCCCTTAACCTATAAAGTGGCAATACCTATCCTAATCAGCTATCTGAGATCAGATATGTGCTAGAAGGAGAGCAAAAGAAGAAATTCTGGCTGGCTTAGTAGGGGATTTGCAAAAATTTTTGCCTTAGTGTATGCACATCACCAGCTGGGAATCAATCAGCTACCAAAGGACCAGTCTGTCAATTGACCATTTTGTCAAGATAAGTGAAAGGAAGCAGTAAATGCCTACAAAGCTATGGTTTTTATCTGGATCATGGTTTACATGCTTCATTAGAATAAAACAGCTATTAAGAAGTGATTGTCATCACCCTCCTCAGCTTGGCTCTGCTTTTAATGGGGAAGTGGGGATTAACAGCTGGTATGTGGTATTTTTTGACAATTATAAAAGAGACACAGTCCATTAACAGGGACAGTTGGCAACAATGTATAATTAAAAACTGGCATTTCTGTTGAAAGCTGGTACTGAAAAAAAATTTGGATGGGGTAACAATCATAAATAAAATGTTGGACGGCACAGACCTTGACAGATGGTGAAATCTCCTTTCCCTGTTTGGGAAAGAGAAGGATGATTGAAGATGTGAACTCATACACATGAAGAGGAAAAGGTTGGAAACGCAGGCATCATATTCCTAGGACTTAATCTGGGCACTTAACCCAATCATCCAAATCTGGCTATTGAATCACATCTGTGAAACAACAGCAAAGTGGAACCTAGCACATCCATGATGGCTATTAGATGAGACATCTTCAGGAAAAGCTAGAAAGCAGAGATATAATTTTACACCTAATTTGTTGAATGGAGACAGTGAGTGGAAATGTAGCACTCTAGGATATGAAAAGCAGTTTCTAGCTTTCTGATTATCAACCTGATTGCCAGCTTTTGTTGTAATGAGTAACTGCATAGTAACTGAATATTTCTTACAAGAATAAGATTGTAAAGAGAAAAGCAAAAAGTTATATAATGTGAGTCAGTAGGATACAGGTATAGATGAAACCGTGATAGAAAAGCAAGCATGAAAGAGCTTTTACTGTTGTTTGATCTGATACAGTGCACCACATCTTAATGAGTCTGAAACATATTCTCATTAGGAGCTTGTACCACTTTGAAGATGTGTTTTGTCTTGGACTGGTTATCACAAGCTTGATTGTGAGGGGTGACGTCTTAGGCTTCATCTATAGTAAAGGTTAAGAAAGAAGTGGTAGCATAGGGGTGTTTGTGAACTCTGGTGAACCAGATTATATCCCTTGAACTAATTTTTATACAGTATCACAAAAACATTATATACTGGATGCTCTATCAAAATAAATCTGATTCTTCACCCTCAATTTCAAAGTGCAGTATTAGGAGGTGTGTCACAAGAACACCAAATCAACTATTTTCCCTGCAGGACAAGGTCAGCAGCAAGTTAAAGTAGCAGTCAGTGTGCAAACTACCAGCTATGTTTGAAGGCTATTGGATCATGTTCCTCCCTCACCTCCTATACTATCCAGATATTCTGGTGTATGGTGCAAATGGTGTAGAGTAAGCTTAAAACTGCTAATCAAAATAAACTCAAAAGAGTTATGACATTTCTAAAAGACCCTGCTTACTTCTGCAGGTGATATAAGGGGAGAGATCAGGCAAAAAAAATTCCTTTGATAAAAAGGAAATAATCTGTGCAAAATTGGCTCCCCCTTAGAGGCTGGCAGAGAAGCAGAGCTTGTGCGGGGCTTTTCTCTTCTGGAAGTTCTTTTGTAGGTTTGTCAGTATTGCAAAACTATTTCATAAGTTGGGGAAGAAAAAGAAAACATCTCAGTGGTTGAGAGAGAGCAAGCACTTTTGGTTAAA
Organism: Megaceryle torquata; assembly: GCA_024611175.1. Classification (NCBI taxonomy): domain Eukaryota; kingdom Metazoa; phylum Chordata; class Aves; order Coraciiformes; family Cerylidae; genus Megaceryle; species Megaceryle torquata. The sequence goes on along the minus strand of JANIJG010003832.1, from coordinate 81,859 downwards.
AAAAATGTTGTAACTGCCACTATATCAGTGTATTCACATTTCAAAACCTCTTTCATATCAGATAGCAGTGCTAGTGCTTACATTAGAGCTCAAACATTGTGAGTTCGAGGTGACTTTGCTCAGAAAAAGTCTAAATTCTCTGACACCACTGGGCAAGAATTAGTAATGGTTACATCGGTTGAAAATAATGTGTATTAAGTTTTCTCTTTGTCATAGGCCATATAACCCTTCTGTCATTTGAGCATGGCTGACATAGTCCTAGCATGTTAAGAAAACAAAGCTGAGGTAATAATTGTTGGGTTGGTTTTGCTGTGGGTTTTTTATTTACATGCACTCTCCCTGCTAGTTTTGAAGCCATTGTCTAATTCAGATCTAATTTTACATGAGAGCAGAAGTGTTAAAGATACCAAGTTTATGTGTATTTTATGAAACAGTACCTGCAACAAAGAACAAAGATTAATGTCCCACAGAGAGAAACATGTAACTTAGCTTTTTCCCTTCCAATGGAGAGCAGTCAGCTTGCCAACCTGTATACAAGTAGTTCAAACTTAACTGCAGTCGGGCCTCTTGCCCATCTCAAATAGGTAGGGGAGGACTAAGCAAAGGGCGGGTTTATGGATGTGGAAGAAGGTGACTCATGCCATTCTGTAGCTAGAGTACAAATTCAAAGGAAATTTGGATTTATTAATTCTGAAGCTCATGGAAAAATCTATTCAAGCTTTGGATCTTTGGTGGTTGTAAGGACTCCAGTGTTCTGTCTTTGTACCAGATGCTCATGCAAAGGTACTAATGCCGATACACTACTTTAAAAAAAAAAAAAAAAAAAAAAAAAGGCAATAAAGCAATAATTGGTTTCTCAGCAGAGTATATGCTCATGAAGAGCTCTTTCCCTTAATTAGAGAAGCATACAGATTCCAGATGTCACCTGTGACATACAGTGTTGTGCAAATGAAATGGGAATTTGTGCTTTTATTTTTTTTTTGCACAGGAACAGAATTTTGTCAAAGCAATGGATAGCTGCTCCATTATTCTCATATTAGAACTATCTTACAGGATCTTGACATTTTACTGCTTATGTCGAAGTGGCCAACACTTGTGGTATCAGTATGTTAGCCTAGAGAACTAAACTGTACATAAGCCTGGTTTTGACTATTCAAATATTAGCTATCTGGATTTGGGGATCTTTTTCTCACATTTAATAGTTGCCAATTAACTAAAAATTTGTTACTCAGATGGATCCCAAGCAGGAATACTGTAGCACAGACAAAGCCATATACCCAGAGTACTACAAAACATGCCATCCTAATGCCCAGGGTGCAATTTACAGAGGCTTCTTTCTCAAAAGCAAGACAACCCCCATAGGAAGGAAAGTATGGAGGGTAGTCTATTGAAGTAGAAACAGGAGTACTTAGAGAAAAGCCTCAAAGAGATCAGCTGTTGAGCTAAATATGAAGAGATGAGAGGCAGTGAAACACTTTTAAAAAATTCTTTTAAATGTATTGTTTTCTCCTGAAGGACCCAGGTAGGCAAATAGCTCTTCAGTGGAATATAAGCATACACCTCTGAGGGATCAGGTTTAAGACTCCTACTATCTACTTGAAAGAAAGGAAATACTTAGTGAAATTCTGAGTAATTTTAACTCACTTTTAATCATGTGCCTTAATGTGGTGAAAATCTTAGTAAAGCGGGAGTTCCAGAAATGTATTTCTGGGGGTGGATGCAAGAACTCTAAACATAATCTGTCCATCTGAAATGTGAACTGAAGGGTTTGTGCTCTCTTTGATATATCAAAAAAATAGTCCTATGTTTTTTGAAGTACTTGGCAACAGCTGAATTCTTTGAAAATCGTAAATCCTAGATGATTTGTGAAATGTTAATTTGATGGTATGAACGTGACCCAGTTGCCCCCACTACTTTGAGTGCCCTATGGGGGCCCTGTAGAGAGAGTTAAAAGAAATGGAAAAAAGTTCTGCAGCACTTTATTGTCTAAACTACTCATTTAAAAGTTCAATTAAACTTACTTATGGGGGTCCCCTCACAGCTGGACAAAAATATTTGAAAAGCTCTTTCTTTAAAGTGGAAACAACAAAAAAAAAAAGGGTACAGTAATAGTCACCAGGAATGCAGCAGAACCTAACCCCTCCCTAACTAATCCTGCTGTTTTCTAACCTTGTCCTCCATGTATAATCAAAGGCATCGAAGTCACATGCTTTAAAGTCAAGCCTATGCAAGATCACGGCTTTTGCTGTGCATAGAACATGCCCTTCCTGCCTGGTGTGCTCTGCACAAAAAGGTTCTTCATAGAAGCCATTATTATCTTGGTTAACACCACTCCCTGCCATCGTTTAATATTTTGGTGATGTCTTACTCTGTTTATTGTTTTTAAGCTCTACCTTGAGTTAAAGATGTAAAAATGATCAGAAAAGCAAGAAAATTCTCCAAATAAAGGGTATTTTTAAAAAATAATAAAAATACAAAAATGCGCTTAGAATTAATGAAATTTAGAAAATTACATAAATCAATGTATAGTTTTCAGATCTTAGAGGGCTAAAATGCTGGTAAAAATATGGTAAAATACATCATTGTAATTCTAGCTATTACCTAGCATTGCTAACCTCCAGATCTAATTTACAGAGATTGTAGAAGATGAGGTGCTTCAGGGTAGACCACATAGGTAGGTAGATGACACTGCCCCCCTCACTGATGCCTTGCTGACTAAATCCCACTGCTCTCATGCTGGTAACATCAACTGTTATTGGTCATACATTTGAATACTTAGGTTATGTTCTTTACATAACAGGTATGTAAATAAATTTTATGTCTCAAATAGTTAAATATTACCAATATTCAAAACTCCAGCCCTTGTAATCACTCATCTCAGAGAAATTTATTTCCTCAACTAAGCACCAGGTACTATTTAAAAACATTTATTGAAAGAGACACTAAAAAGAATGAGTTTTAAATGATACTACAGCAAACGTCTATTGAAATGCCTAAGAATGCTTTATTTAATGAATTTTATGATTGTAAACCAATGACAGGCTTTAGGGAGAAACTTTGGGCTTTTTCAATATTACTAAGTCATCCCTCAGCAGAAGAGTCTATACATTACCTTGTACATTTCCCTGGCTCGTGTTGCAGGCCTTACTGCTGAGGTCACACATGTGACTGGGACAGATATGGTCTCTTGAGCCCATTTCTGGCTTTGCTGTATGAGCAACATGGGCACAACTGTCCTACGGAGCACAGAAGAAATGAGGACACCCCAGACCACCCCACTTGACCCAGCCACGCCTGATGGTCCAGTATCGTTATCAGTGCTGCAGCTGAAAGAGTAGGCACCGAAACTGGGAAGAAGCAACTCTGGACAGGAGCTCGGGGTGAGGAGTTGCAGCACTTTGAGGACGGGTGTGGAAAGAACTGTGAGATGCATCGCTGCTGGTTGCACAACTGAGGCTTGAGTAAAAGGTTTGGAGTCACTGTCTTGGTGAATACGCTCCCCGCCTGCATTTTATTTCCTTATTCCCACGGGATTCCCACCGTACCTCACTACCCTCTAGTATCTCTGTACAGCCAGAAGCAGCTGTATAATAGGGTAACTTTTTATTTTACTTATAAACAGCTGAAGTGCAGTTTCCTGCACCAGTTGCTGTGCCCGAGTTGCACAGAGGATCCTCCAGCGAGCCCCCTTAAGTGTACTGCTCCAGTGCCGGCTCTCGATCCTCTGGCAAGCAGTCCGGGGAAAGCCGCTGGCCAGCGCAGCCTCCCGGCGCCGAGCTGCCCCGGCCAAGCTTGCAAGCAGCCGGCAGGGAGGGAGGGAGGGAGAAGCCCCGACCCGTCCGCCCGCCAGCCGCGCTTCAGAGGTACGCTGGGGTGCGCCGGCCGTGACGTCACGGCGCGGTTGCCATAGGGACGCCTGGGGTCGCACCTGACGGCTGTCGTGAAGCAGCAGGAGGAGAACGAGGGAAGGAGGAAGGGGGAGCCTAGGCCCGGCCCGGCCCGGCCCACCCCTCCCCGGGCCCGCGGGGAGTTGGCTCCGCGCCGCGCCCCTCCACCCTCGCCGCATCGTTGTCGGAGGCAGGAGGAGGCGGAGGCGGCGCTGCTGCTGCCGCTGGCTATGTAGGGGCCCTGGAGCGGGCGGATCCGGAGGCCACTGTCCGCCTCTGGAGTGCGGGGTCGGGCCGGGCCGGGCCGGGCCGGGCCGGGCGGGATGTTCTCCAAGAAACCGCACGGGGACGTGCGGAAATCCACGCAGAAGGTGCTGGACACCCGCAAGGACCCCCTCACTCGCCTCAAGCACCTGCGCGTCCTCATCGGTGAGGCTGCCAGGAGGGAGAGAGGGAGGGAGCGGGTCAGAGGGGGGCCACGGCCCGGGGATCGGGGGGCTGCCGGCCCCGAGACCCGGCGTAATAAGGACCGGGAATTTAGGCGCCGGGGCAGGAGGCGGGCTCAGGGCTGTGCTGCGGCGAGAGACCTCAGCCGGCCTAGCTTCGCCTTGGCACGGCGGACAGACGGAAGGCCCCGCGGCCGGCATCGTGGGGCCGGCGGCGGCGAGGCTTCAGCTGGACCCAGCGGGGGATGCTTCGTTCCCCGCTGTTGTGCTGAGACACATTTCTACCGCGTATGAAGGTGGAATTCATTTGGCAGCTATGGATGGTGGGGAGAAGCTGGTGTGCTTCCCACCTGAATGATTGTTTGGAACTACATTAACAATGCTAAGTCGGTACGCTTGTATAGTTGTGGCTGGTGAGCGCTAATGGTGCCTGTGACTCCCTAATCCATTTCCTCTAAGTGGTTACAGTAACAATTTGTGTTCATGTATGTTTTCAAGGTAAGAGCCGCAGCAGTAAGTGCTCAGCAGAGTAGATGTAGATGAGCATTCATAGAGCTAGTCTGCAAACACTTTTGGTTTGCCAGTTGGTCAAGGAGGGAATGGAACATAAGTGCTTAAGTACTGCTGCAGTTCCATGTGAACAGCTCTTTAACCTGACCAGTGAATGAGAAATTGTGATTATATGGAATAATTGCCTAATGAAAAATCCAGGGGAAAAACCAGCATAGTTAATCATTCCAAAATATCTGTTAGTTGCACATATTTGTAAAAATCTTTAAGTCATTGTCATCAAGCTTTTTGTTAAAAAAGAAGTTTGCTCCCAAGTGTCTTTTGGGCCCTTCAGTTCTGTAAATGCATGGGTTGCTTCTGACAATTAATCAACATGTGAGCAGGGCTGCATCAAGGGCAACTGCATTCTGTATTTAGCACAGAGTACTGAATGGATTATTTTGAGTTCTTCCCACAGTCTAGGGATATTTAAGTACCTTGTACTTGTCTTCCAAAAGTGGATTTTTTCAAAGGAAAATGGTTATTGCTTGCCTTTTTTTTTTTTTTTTTTTTTTTTGGTGTTTGAAGGAATAGATATTCCCTTATGGCAGCATCTGCTGCTGCAACAATAATTTTCTGCAACATAATAATTATTTAGGCTTTTGAAAGGGAGAATAGTTGAGAATAGTTGAGTAGCTAGCAATCCAAGACACTTTACTAGTCAGATGTGTCCCTTTGCCTCACTCAAAATGTGACCACTCTTTGTAACTAGCTGTACAGAGCCAGTTGGGGCTTGTGTTATGTTGATATATATTTAGTTTTATCTCCTTAATCAGCTAAAACTTAAGAAGAAAGAGCATTATAAAGGAATTAAATACCTCTCTGAAAATTAGGTTTCCTGGCTGAAGTATGTTGAGTATTTCTAGTTTTGCTTTAGTCTATAAAACAATCTGAATCATTTTGATCTGGTCTGCTCTAGATTTGATGTTTCTGTTGCTTATCATTTATTTACAAGATTTTGCTTCAGCTTTGTTATTTGGTTGCATTCTATGAGATGCGAGCCATGAGCTCTCTGTCAAGCAGAGCATTCTTACCCAATCTAAGGTTTCTGGTTACTGGCTGTAGGACAGACTAAATTTGCTGGGGCATGTTTACTGTGATGGCCATTCCCTTTTTCCCCTGGCACATGCATATATCTCAGCTGTTGAAGCACAGCTCCCACATATCCTTTTTACAAGTTTGGGAGAGTACAGTCTGTGACTGTGTAATTAGGTAAAGGTGTAAGAATGCTCTTCAGCTTGGATATATCTACAAGATTTTGTCATTATGCAGATATTCTTAGATGCACAAGGTACAAAGCAAGGTCTTTGGGAGGGTGGGGGGGTGTATGGGGAGTAGGATATTTTTCTATGTATTCCCACAATAGTGCAAGAGAAATATATAGCATATTATTTGAAGTCTGTCTTGTGCTGTGATCACCTCCTTGCCTTAATCCTTAAATTTCTCTGCTCCCTAAACTGGCTTCCAAGGCATCAGCTGTATGCCCTTTCTTATCCAATGGTTTCGTTGACTAGTTTGCAGATTAAAAAACATAATGTGTCCACGTAAGTTAGACTGCTGCCTGAGATGGCTTCACATGCAAACACTATTCTGCAGCTTGAGGAGCATAGTGCTGCATTTTCCTGTTTGTCTGTTTTCTTCAGTGACAGCTCCCCCAGCATAATAATTGGCATTTTTCCATGTGCTCAGGGGAGCCAAGATAGCTATTGCCAACAGACTATCTAAGGGGAGAAAGGAGGAAATCTCAGTTCAGCTCTCTTCAGCGTCTTTCCGAATGAAAAATTATTTGTCTTGTTTATTGGTCTTAGCCCCTGCATATTGGAGACTGCATATTGGAGACTGAAAGACTTTCCAGAAGAGGTTTCACATCTAGAACAATATAATTTTCTCTTGTTCTTAAAATCCTTTCAGTAGGCCTGCAAGAGTTGAGTCTTTTGTGTTTTGTGTTTGCTCTTTTTCTTTTTTTTTTACTGTACTTTTTTTTAATCTTTGGTTCAGCAGTGATAAACTGAAGTGTGGCCTTGGATTCATGCTTAAGACTTGAGAGGAAGAAGGGGAGTGCTAGTTTGTTTTCCTTCTATTTTGTCAAGGCATCAAAAGCAGCAGTAAGCTAAAATCATGGAATAGTCATGAAAAGAAGGGAGTGCTTGTGAATGATAGACTGCTTATAGAGTGATTATAGAATGATAGACTGCTACTTTGTCTATTAGCCAAAGAGGAGGAATTGAAGTAATTTTGTTATGGTAAAAGACTGACAGTTGGATCTGGTAAAGCAATGGTGCAAATCAGGCATAATCTAAAAATACTGAAGATAGTATCATGTCATTGTTCAGTCTCTTCTGTCTGTACTAACAATTTCAGCAAACCTAGTAGAAAGTTAAGTGATTGGATAGTGCAAAGGCAATTGATGGGTTTTTTTAACAAATTCAGTGTTTGTTAGATAGAATTATTTAAATTTATTTTACAAGATACCTTAGAATGCAGTGAATTGTATCATTTCCGGAAAAAGTTTGTCATTGGAGACAAGTCAGTTTTAGTTTAGTAAAAAAATGTAGATTAGTCTGCAGAAGCAATATAGAAAATTTTGCGTATTTGTAAAGCAGTGGTGTACCATTATCACTGCAGCTTTAGTAGTCTTTTTGTTGTAGTCAGTGTATAGAGGATTTAGAGATGGCAATGACTCAGATGAGAGTAAAACTTTAATTGGAAAGACATTGAAAGCTTTGCAATCCCCTTCTGTAGGGGCAGAAAAATGCATAGGCATATATGAAAAAGAGTAGGATATAAAGTCTATTAAGGCCACCAAATTTGAAGTGACCATAAAGATTTTTGGCTTGGGAAGCTTCTGAGTTCTAAACTACCAGTTACAGGCATACCAAGGTAAATGCATTTACATTTTTTTCTGAAATTTGTAGATAACATCTCTTTGCCACTTCACTCCAGTGTCCTTTCTCTGGACAGTGCTCTGCTCTCCTTCAGTATGGCTCTATTCAGTCTTTTTTTTGTAATTCGGGAAGAAAGGAAAATTCAGGGAAATTCAGGGGAATAATTCAGAATTGATTAAATTTGCGTGCCTTAAGAAGATGTGGCCAGCAGGTTGAGGGATGTTGTCCTACCCCTCTACTCTGACCTAGCTGAGGACACATTTGGAGTACTGTGTCCAGTTCTAGGCTCCTCAGTTCAAGAAAGACAGGGAACTACTGGAGAGAGCTCAACAGAGGGCTGCAAAGATGACTGGGGGACTGAAGCATTTCTCTTGCAAGGAAAGGCTGAGAGACCTGGGGCTGTTTAGCCTGGAGAAGAATGAGGTGATTTTATCAATGTTTAGAAGTATCTAAAGGCTGTGTGTCAATTAAAATTCTTATTAGTAAGAAAAATTGGAAAGAGATTGAAGTCTCGTATCCTGGGACATAGCAGTCTGTGAGTGAAGGTAACCTGCTTTTCATTGTTGTGCTGCTGCAGTGTTTTTCTTGAAAGAGCTGGAGCTATCAGCTTTAAGAGATGGGATTCTTTTGAGGCGTATTAATATCTTCCCATAGGGAAATGTTCTCACCTTCCACACCCCACACCCCCACACCCCTCCTTTTTTTTTTTCTCCTTAGTTTTGGAAAGTACTTTTAAGTCTCATATGGTTCCCTAATGCTATCTTGGTCACTATGTGACTTTTTATCAAACTATTCTTTCGTCTTGTTTCTATATGCTGGAAAGGCTGTAACAGTTCTGTTAACTGTCAGCTGCTGTGGTGGTTGGAGCGTGTCAACCTTGAGCAGGAATGTCAATGGGCTTCCTTTATAGCCTGTATGGCAGTGGCTCAACCTTGTCAGAAGCAGGGCCCTGCTCTAAGGCAGACTGTCAGCTGCAGTTAGTGCAGGTGTGATAGCTGAGACTTTGCTAGCAGATGGAGTTAGAGGCACATAGTGTACCTTATGGAATTAAGCATTGCCTGCAGAATGAAGCCTGCAATTTTCCAGGAAAAAAAAAAAATTAGCAGTCCCAAGTGAATTAGCAGCTAATTGCAATTTTTAGGATTGTTAGGGATAACATGGAAAAATAACATGGAAATAATATTGCATTTTTCTTATAATCAGTATTGCTGATTATAAGTGCTGTTTAATCAGACTTCAACATCAAACTAAAATTCTGTGGTTTAGAGATGGTAGTTCACAAGTTTGTTCTAATAATCCTTCAAGCAGCAAATCATGCTTCATTTGTTCTTGTGTTGACAATGCTTAGAGAACTCTCTAAGTGGGTATGTGACCCTTTCATGTTATATGTTAACAATGCTGACTTCTTGTTTTGTTCTAGTTTTGATATCAAATATGTTGCTACTGCCTGTTGAGTTTGTAGTTTCAGTCAGAATTTGTAAATATATACATCTAAAAAAAAAAACTAAACTGTCTAAACATATAATGATTTCTGTGTAATCCTAGTGCGTGCAAGCAAGTAAAATGAATGTACTTGTTTTAATATTTACTTTTAGGGTTGAATTCTTAAATAAAATTTTTCTTTTTTGTAGAGTAGGAGTTATAGGCCTATAATCTGTTAATCCAGAGTAAAGGAAAAAGAAGTACATTATTTCTCAGCTATCATTTTACTTGCATCTGGTATTTTATAAATACACTACATATATCTCTAGAATCATGGAGAGAATGCTTGTTAAATGTAATGCTAAGTAAATAGAGTATGTGAAGTGTGGGGTGTGTTTTTATTGTTTTGTTTTGTTATTCTTGGCTGGTTGGCGCTTGATATCTCACAGAAGCGATCTCTGAACAGTCAATCTATACTGGATAAAATGAAACAGGCTGCATTGGACATCCATTCTGATACATCATTTAGTATTAAACAATATAGTTTAACAGAGATTGCATTTGTCTAAAAGGTTTTTAATTTAAGAAATTCATTTTACTGGCAGACAGCCCTAATGCTTCAGCTGAGTGGCATTCATTTGTGTTGGACATTATCAACATCACTCATTATAATATCACTTATATAGTATAATAAATGAAAAATATTTTATGGTAAGTGAGACATAAGTGAGAAGCCACAGCAAAACTAGCTGCCTGAAATTTTCTTTGGAGAAAACTGTTCCAGAAATTTCTGTGGATGTGCAAAGCTGTATTATTTTTGGCAAAAGGGTGTGGGTTTTTTTTTTGTTTGGTTTTGGGTTTTTTTTGTGTTTCCTAGTAGCTCTTAAAAGCAGAGGACATGTCACCTCTGTAGTTCATGGATTTGGCTGTGGATTGCATGCAGTTCAGGAGATTAAATTTGATGTTCTGACAGTCTTGATTTAACCCTGAACACATTCTGTTCTGTTTTCGGCAGGAGAGAAAGAAGAATTAAGTGTCCTTTAGGATTTTGGCTAATGTTGCACTGGATTTACAGGGAGCAGCAGTGGCCAGTGCTGCTGGCTTGCAAGGATAGCTTGCTTGGAGTCGGATCAAAGCCCCAGGCTAGACAAAGGGGCGGCTCTGACCGCTTGGATTGAAAGGAAAGGTCTGTGTGGGTTTTAGCTTGTGGCAGTTTGGAATGAAAGTAAGTACGTTACTACAGAAGTGATTGAAGTTGCCAAAATAAAAGCTTAAGTTCTGGAACATGCGTGAGTTGTTGTGGAAACATTTCTTAACAAGTTTACTAGTGTAACTTCAGAATTCTGGAGACTGCAAGCAACCTGATAGAATTAGCTTGGAGAGCAGTGAGCTACTTACGCTCTGGTGTTGAAATTTCTAACAGTTTGTGTGTATAGGATGTTCATTGGTGCTGTTAATGTGCTTATTCATTCGAGATTTTTTTTTTTTCCTTGTATGTTTGTGTCTAAAAGATGGTCGTTATCAGGAGTTCAGGCTTGTCTGATGCAAAGTAAAAGTCCAGTAAAAGATTTCTGGAAGTGCGTTCCTTTTTCACTACTGGAGACATCAAAAATATTTTCTTTGATGAAACAGTCTTTTTGTTTGTTTGTTTGTTTGTTAAATGTGTGTTGGTGATCTGAAACAGTAAGGGTTAATGTAAGGCCCTTGTTTAATAGTTTTGCATTCCTAGCTCACTATTTGAAACATTGTGGTTTGTTGTCAGGTCTCTTTCATTTTGGCAGTCAGAGCCACCAGTTAGTTCTGGAGGTTTTCCACTTGACCTTTCTAAATGATGTATTTTTCTATTTGTGAGACTGTATGTATGTAACTGAATTTCTGTACTGTTTTGCTGTAAAGCAGCTGTTCAATTTTTCAGTTCAGAGAATTAAGAGTAAGTTCTATTGACCATTTCAATTGTATGTTAACTGAAATTGAGCATGCTTAGAAACCCCTTACTTTCTAGTGGCACCAGTTTGTACGAGAATTGACACTGAACACTTCAGTCTACAGCAGACCTCTTCTTTACAGAAATAGAAGTCTGGCCATCTTCCAGGTCATTGTTTGCTGCAGTTGTCACTGGTGTTTTATTTTTGGTTAGGGATGAGGGAAAGTGACTTAAAAAGCAGTAAGTCTCCAAATGAGACAGGATAATGTTTTTGTTATACCATGTGCTGTAATAATTTAATGTGTAAACATACTATTAAGTTCTGAAATGCTTAAAATTGAATGTAGAATTATCCACAGCTTGATCTGTAATGATTTATAGATTATTCTGTTAAACAGTATGGTAAATTTCTGCAGTGCTTTATCTAAACTGGTGAATGTTGCTTTTCTCTTCAGAAAACTTAATATATCTTGGAAGATCTGCATGTGGGTCTTAGTTTTAGTTTTAAGTTCAGCATTTTCATTTCCCTTTAAAGTTCTGTCCTATGCAGAAAGTACAAGCTGACTTGCTTTATAATATTTTAAATTCATACATCATCTAAATAGTATATCCATTTCCCTTCCTAACTCAACTAATTTATAAATATGTAACAGATGTTGTGGATTAGCCTATAATAATTTATAGGGGTAACATGGAGAAAACAAACAGGGAAGGCAAATTGTGTATAATATAAGTTAAAGCCTACTGACATCCTCTTCCTACAGAGGATTGGAGTGATGTAGGTGTAAACTTTTAAGTTTTGCAAAATCTGTCTTGGGTGATCCCTTTCAAGTCTAAATATTCTGTAAAAATCTGTATTGCTTTTTCTAGATCAAGTGTTACATCTGACAAACTGATTTTATAAGCGCTCTGAGGTGATACTCTTGTGTTGTAGTTCTAATATGATGTGCTATTCAAGTAGTATCTTCCTTCTAATGTGTAATATTAAAGGGTTACATTTTTACTGAAATACTTTTGTGGATGCAAATTATTCCTGTTTAGAAAGGGATGCACTGATAACTGAACCATAATAAAAGCATTGGAGCAAATCAGTGGCAGACCAAATTTTCTGCAAGAATATTTTGTCCTAGAATATTCTGTTCCTAAAATGAATTTTGAATATCTTACTGAGACACTTGGAAAGAATGTTGTCTTTCAGAAAGTTTTGAACAATTTACCTTCAAAAGAATTGGCCATTTGAAAATGTGGGAAAGTAAGTTTGTAAAAGTACAGTCACATGTAAACAGAGAAATTGGTAGGAGAGGTGGAGGGGGTTTTGATTTTATTGTTTATTTTTTTATTTTACTTTTTAATTTTCATATTAAATTAATTTTATTAGTCTTCCTTTGCTACAGCTCCAGTTTTTAAGGTGGGGAATTATAGAACTTCCAGACTTCACTGGGTTTAATGGAAATATGAATTCCAGTTGATCTGGTACTTGAATGGTCTTGTAATGGGAGGCATACAAATAGCTCAGCTAACTAGTCTTCCGTTTTTTTGTTTGATTCTCTCTTTCATGCATCAAAATAGAACAGAAATCCGTAAGCTGAATACAACTTCTAAAACTTAAATGAAAAATGTAGCTTACTGTCTTAATGCTGAACCTAGAAAAAACTAAAGCTACTTTTAGAAAACTTTTCTATGAGAAGAAAAGCACAGAGAAGTTACATGGTGTCTGTGCTTAAATGTAACCTTGTCTTAAAACTAAAAAGCACAAATGAACACAAAGAGTTAATGCAGAGGCCAGATTTGTACCAATTTTTAAAGTACAGAAAATTTTTAAGGAAAAATTGTCAACCCAAGAGCCATGTTTCTTGCTCTTGTGAAGCATCAAGAGAACTGCTTTTTCTTGACAAAGAGCTTCGATAAATGATGCCAGAAATCTGGAATTTAGTGTACTAAAACTGTGGAACTATGCATTATACAGTAGAAGTTTTTACATTGTTGGAATACAGTAATGCTTCATTTTCCCTTCTCCATTCTGAGAAACTTTTCAAGCTACTTTATATGATGACAGATGTATTGAGTCCTTCCTCCTCCCAGTCTGGGCATAAGTACCAAGAACACAAGGAATGCATTAGTTTGTGTTAGCTACATGAATCTGTAGTGGGAGAATACAGAGTTCTTTTGTTTAAAAATAAATAAATAATCACACTGTAAATTAGGGAGGTAAGCCTGTTTCTGTGTAATCCCACTTCATGTAAAAACAAGGCTATATCTCACTTCTTAAAAAGGCAGAAAAGATTAAGTAGTCAAAGCAAAGGAACTTCCTGCAAATTCCCAGTTCAAGGCTGTGTGAAAAGGACATACGTATGCTCCTTGTAAAAGAGACAGTGACCTAGTGTTGGAGAAAATGGTTTAAGATGAGATAATTGAAAAGCTTGATCTTTAATTGATCACAAGGATGAAGATGAACTGAATGTTTTAGAGATGTATTTATTAGTGAAGAAAAAAGTCAAGTCTTTAGTTAATGAAGAAAACTATAACAGAAGTGTATACCTTGAAGTTTTAATGTTAAAGTAATAAAGGAAAGCAATAGCATCTCCCTGTCTGTATTAAAGTGGGTTGTGTTCAGTATAGAGGTAGCTGTGAAATGGAATGCTGTATGCAGGAGGCCAGACTAGCTAATTTCCAGATAAAACTCTTCTATGGGCTACATTATTGTCTCAATGCTGTATCTGCTTTTTTCGACCCCTCCCACTTCTTGCAGTAATTCTTGGTCAGGGTATGCATACTGACTTCCAAACTTCTTGACTAATGCAACGTTTCAAATGTCATTGAATTGCTGTAGGTGTACTTTGACAATGAGCAGATGCTTCTTTTTTGCTCCAGGTGGCAAACCTATCAGATGCACAAGTCCATGTTTCCCTTCCCTTAGAAGTAAATCTAATTTTCACTATTAACAGGAGTAGCTTGTGTTGACCTTCTGGTTTTTTGGGGTTTTTTGGTATTGTTTTCAGGTAATACCAGGACAAAATTCCCATTAAATAAAATGCTCTTCTTTTTTTTTCTTCCATCTGGAGCCATAGAATTATTCCAATAATTCCCCAGATCCATGACTGGTTAAAGAATGAGGGCATGTTTCAGGAAATGAAGCATTCAGTGTGCCTGCAAAATTGCAGTATTCCTGTGTGTTCATTGGCAGAGACCCTGTTTAACTGCTTCTGATCCCTTTAGTATTTGAAAGTAGTGTTCTCTGCTCCTTCGTATCAAGTGAACTGTTTCATTGCTTTCTGTGTGCAATTCCTGTAGAACAGTTAAATATATGGACTAAAAGATTGTCTTCTGCCATCCTCTTTCTTCTCAAACTCTCAATTGTTGCTTTCTTTGTCTCTTTAATACTCCTATCTCAAACCCTTTTGATTTGCTGGCTGCTCTATTTTCTTGTCCATAGTCTAGAATTCTCTTAGGCTTTTGCCCTATGAGTGGAAGTGGAAGTTAAAATGGTTGTGCCTGTGCTCTAGTCATAGCTCCATTTCTTGAGCACTTTCCCTGACTACATGAAAACTATGGTCTAGTTTGTTTGAAGTGTAATTGCTTTTTGCTGTCATTATTTAATATTTCAGCCTCTAATCTCTACCATTCAAGTTTTGATCTGTAAGTGGTATAGCAGTTTCTGTAAAACTAGAGGTTTGTCAATCCTGTAGATGGTCAGGCAAATGCTTGCCGCTCTGAGTTGCTAAGTTTATCGCTAGCTAAGCTGCCTTGCTTTAAGAATTGATGTTAGCTGTTAGTATAGCAGTCTTCTCCAAGACCACTCTGGCTCCACTACACTGATTATGCTAGATGTTGGCAGAAAATTGAATGTGTATTTGAAACCTTTACAGCAAGACTTGTGATAAAATTGACAGTCCTCTAGACACACATAATAAAACAGAATTGAAAATATGCCATGCTTTTGTCCATCCTTTCAAATGATTGTTTCTATACTTTATACAGTACCAGTTGTATATCCAGTCATGTGATTCTAAAAAGGGTTAAAAAACTATGATCTGTTAAAGAATTAGAAGGAGACTTAAAGATGTATCTACAGTGAAAGATGATGGTACAGTGTATAGAGCTGATAAAGGGTATAAAGGTTTTGTTTGCCTCATCTTTTTTAATGGTTTTGTTTCAAATCAGTATTATGTGCTTCCATACTATTGTTCTGTTCTAGATTTTTCTAGTCTTACGTAATTAAATAATAGGACAGGGAGTGTCTTTTGGTTCAGTGTGTATCAAGGCTTGAAAGAATTGTTTAAAATGATAACTTTTAATTTAATGTAGCTAAATTATCATGTATTTCTTTAACTGAGGATTTTACAAAACCACCTAGGGGGTTGTGGGAAGAGTCTGGAAACCTTCCTGGAGTATGCAAGAAAGCACATCCCTCTACACTCACAAGAATGTTACCACCTCAGGGTATTCCTGAGGTCCCAGCTTCTGATCTCCTGAGACCACAATCAAAGGAGTAATGAAAGGAAAGTGCATGTTGGAGCTCGGAGGGAGTAAGGGTCCAGTGCTGCTGTTTGTTTCCTCCCAGCCAGTTTCTCTACAGAGCTGAAGTGGTCCTCACCATCATTTTCCCACTTAAATAAGTAAGCTTAGTTGTGTCTAGTAATTACAGCTGGGGACAGTGATGGTCTTTCTGTTTTAGTGTTTGGGCAGTGTCATTAGCTTTATTTATTTTAAATTAACAAAACATCATTTGTCTGCACTGTGCTAGTCTTGATGGAATTCTGTTTCATAACTGGGATTTGCAGGTATTACTATCATGGAAACAATGAGTGTGCAAGAAGAAACTACTTCCTGTTTTAAAATTCACTAGGCACTTCAATAATAATTTTTCTTTTAAGTATCTTCAGTTCTTACTACTGCATAATGGTATACAGTGGTTGACTCTAAATATTTGAAAGAAATAAAAACAATTTCCTGTTCTATTTTTCAGAGAATGCAGAATCAATAGATCTCAAACAGTTTTTTGACCTACATTTCTCACATATATATTATGTGTTCTTTGAAAACTTTGTGACTATTGAAGTAGGCCTTAAACAAAAAGGTAAGCATTGCAAATAGCATGTGTTTTATCTTGGTGCATGTGGTTTTGCTGTAAAGTAAAGCAAGGTGTTGTAAATAAAGCCATGCATCTGTGGTCACAAATGGCAACATTAGCTGTGCAGAAAGGCGCGTAAGCATTAACTTTGCAAATAAAGGCAACGTAGAAGTGCATGAAATGGAGGTGAGCAGGGGGCATTTATTCTCTGGGGACTGATACTGCCCTTTTGCAAAGTGAGGATTCTTAAAGTGTTACACTTTTTGTGTTCTGCAGGATTATTCTGTTTTGTTTAACAAGTTACACAATAACTTAATGTCTATCAGCTGTTGATACCATAATAGAAAGTTATACAAACCATAATGGCTATAAATCATAGCTATGAAATATATGTAAAATTATGGTTGTAGAAATGCATGGGGTTTTTTTGCACATCTAAGTGTCTTTGTCAGTGTTCTTTACATTTTGTTTTGATAATGAGAGTGTATCGTCTATTTATGTTTAATTTCATCTAGGCCACAAGTCTCAGAGAGAAGAATTGGATTCTATTCTTTTTATTTTTGAGGTAAGATAACTAATATTCCTGTGTGATTTTGTTTTGAATTAGGTCTTGTTAATAGTAACAGTACTGTTATTCTGCAGTTGCTGGAAAAACGCTTTACATTTAGCTGCATTCCTTTTTCCTTTCACTTAAGGTTGAATATATGTGTGTGTGAGAAGAAAAAATATTTGACTTACAGTTTTGCAGGAAGATGCCTTAACTGGAAAAAGATGTTTTCTGCATCTGCAGATAGTATATTACTTCTGGGTGGTGGTGTTTTTATACAAAGTGTATTATACACTTGAAATTCTCAGAAAGGTGATCTCTGATTAGTCATGATCTTTGACTTTTTATGTTATATCTGATTTTTCTCATAATAGATTACTACTGCATTACTACTGCAGAATTGGCTTTTATAGATCCCTTTCATTTTTGAAAAGATTTATTATTTGAAAATAGCATTTCACAATAGCCTTACCAAAAGCTTATCTTGACTTAATTAAGATGCATTAGGAACTAATTTAATTAAATTGGAACACTTCTGAGCAGTGACTATAGTTTAGAAATAGCTTAGAATATCAAGATTTTTGTCTTCCTTTTTTGGTGGAGGCTTCTAAGTCTAGAACAAGGATTGTGGTTTTTAAAAATCTGTAAAATTGAAAGCTGATGAATGGTTATCACATGGTTGTATACAAATTAAAGGTTTATATTTTCTTATTTAGTAAGGTACATTAGTGCTTAAAACTGTAGGGTTAGCTGTTACAAGTGAATCTGAGAGCTATTTAATTTGTTCACTAGTTCCTACGTAAGGGGATATTAGGTGATGTATCCTTTGGAAGCAGGCTTTGCACAGGCTGCTGGAGGGCCATGGCCAGGAATTAATTTGGGAAATAGGTTATTTACAAGTTGCTCATGCCTCTAGCATAAATGTTGAAGTGCTGCATAATATATTTTTAACTGCCTTTGTCACTAAATGTGCTCTGTTTCTTATCATCTGAAGATGATCATCGACTGATCTGGCTGGAGAGGTGTTAGACTATTATTGTCTTCGGTCTTTTCTTCATTGTTTTGCTTTAGCTCCTCTTCCCTTTGTTGAGAAGGCTGAAGCAAGTGTTTGTGCCACACAGGCAAGCTGGCAGCAGAGCATTGTAGCTTAAGCCACTTTAAAGGTAGATACAATCTACTGTGAACTAGAGGAAATGAGACAGATACTCATCCCATTCCACTGCTAGTGCCTATAAGCAATATCCAGTGGAGACAGATAAACAGCTGCAGTAACATCTGTAGTCTCCAATGCAGGACTTGCCAGAGAAGTCTGTCAGAACCTGTAGGCTTCTTAGCTTTAGGAATAAGATTACCTTGAGAGGACGGTAATGCTTCCAAGTAAAGCAGTATGGAAGTTTTCTAAGCTAACCCTTCAGATTTTGATCTGTGTGGTCTTTGTGAAAGTACTCTTTGGTCTTATGAGATCAGTATCAACAATATAGATCCTTGGGTTCTGTTTTTTTAGGGTTTTTTTTTTTTTTTTTTAATAGAAAATTTTGCAACTCCTTCCAGAAAGGATTCATCAGAGATGGCAGTTTCACAGTATTGGTAAGGTGACCCTTGCCCTCTCCCTCTCCCCTCTTTTTTTTTTAATAGTTTGTGCTACTCATTTCCTTAACCTTTAAGTGACATAATAGGGATTATGGTCTTGAAACTGTTGCAAGCTAGGGGAAGGGGTTGGGGCAGGTGGGGAGGAGAAGAAAACAAGCAAAGCAACCAGCCCACCACTGTAATGAATGCCCTTCTACGTAGGATTAAATCTGGGAATCTGGAAGTAGAACAGTGGCTGAGAAAGAACGAGGGCATGTGGAAAGTTGCTTTGTAATTTTTTTTCTTCCTATTTTTTTCTCTTAGTAATAAATGTCAAAATTGGCGTGAGGTCGGTATTTGTAAATGGGTAATGCTGATAGTATGCACATTAATGACTTGAGAATCATTTGCTTTTTAATGGACACATCCCAAATAATCTTTGGGGAGTCATGTTAAGGGTTATGAGGAATCTATGAAAGGTGATCTTTTTTTTTTCCTTCTGGCATTGAGAGAGTTGCCTGAAGATATCAAGTTCACCAAGATTAAATTGGAGATTGCCAAGGACTTGTTTGAAAGTTACTATCAAGTCTGACCGAGAACTCTTGACATATTACTTAATAAAAAAGAACAAACAAATAAGTATATATAAATGTTTGGTTTTTTTCTTTTTTTTAGGGTTGATTTTAAAGAAACTTCTTCACACTGGAAATTCATTAAAGGTATTGGAAAAAGTTGCATATTACTTTTATCTAAAATTCTTAAAACTACAAATAAGAACAAAAGGGCATCTTTTCTATGGCAAAAGCATAGGAATGAGAACCAGCTCATTACTCATATGTCATGAAAGGATGGCTTCAAATCATCAGCATTACCTCTGTAGAACTACTCACAGTAGTAATGTGTTTATATATAGGGAGTAGCCAAGTTAAGAGCATGTGCAAATGGCTTTAAGGATTTTACATAAAGCAGAAGTAAGCCTTAACTATTCATTGTTGGGGGCAAGCTGTTTCTGGGGCTTAGGCTGTGGTTTTAGGGCTCAGACTGTATTGAAAGTGCAAGATTATCTGCACCAGAGAGACTTATTGGTGGGTAGTGTAATAACAGTTGACCCTGGGACAAAAGCCTCCCAAGTGTAATGTAGTTTTGATACTGCAGCAGACAACCAAGCCACTCCTCTGAAACCACCCGCAGGCTTGATGGGTGCCAAAATTCTCATGTGAGAGCCAGGAGGGGTCTGCTCTAGGACTGTCACACTTCATGAAGGAGGAATGGAAGAGGGTAGAAATGGTCCTTCTGCTGCTAAAAGCTCACTTTGCTATAATTTTCAAACATATTTAGAAATTTTATGGTCTTTGTGTTTTCTGAAAAATTCACATGGCATCTTGCAGTGCTGTAGTCAAGCAAGTGACTAGCTGCATGTTGGTTTTATTCCTCTTCTTTTAGAGAAAACCCTGTGCAGGAGATTCTGTGAGGCAACCAGCAGTGAAGGTGCTAGAGGTGTCCTAGCATTTCAGCAGGAGCAGCAGATACACTAGTTTGGTTCTGCTGCTGATTGCTGTGGTCATACTCTCTGTCCACATCTTTTCTACCACTCTTTTTCCTTCTCCCTCTGGGACAACTGGAAATGCATTTGTATGTTTTGGGACAAGTTAACATGTTCCATTTTTTTTTTCCTTTAAGATACGGCGAGAGGGTGTCCGTCTCTTTCTTTTGTGGCTGCAAGCACTTCAAAATAACTGTAGTAAAGAACAATTATGGATGTTTTCTTGCTTGATTCCTGGATTTTCATCACCACAGTCCGAATATGGCTCCCGAACATTAGATTATCTCATTAACCCTCCACTCAATGTTCAAGAAAGTAAGTAATTTGGTAATATTACTCCTTTCTCTACATAACTCAATTCTCAGTACAGAAAAAGTAGGACGAAGAACTAACATACATATGTACTCAGGGAGATTTAGAATTAGAAGCAGATGCTGCATCTACTGCAAATTTGCACAGGCGATTCTGCTTGTTTGCGCTGGCTTTGGCCATGCACTAGGAAGGAAGTATGGTCTTCAAGAGAATGAGTGGTTGTTAGGGCAATGCATGAAGCCAAGTGGTAGATCTTCTTGCTGTGACTGTGTATGACCAGGCAATTAAAGCTGTGGTATTCTTGTGACTTGGAATCTTCCGAAAGAATTGGACCTTGTAACTTGCAAAACCTGAGATTAGAAAGGTCTCCATCAGTGGAAAGGTTTGAACATTCCAAGATAAGCTTTTTATACTTTCTACATTTTTAGATTTTTTTCTTTTTATTTGAAGATCAGATCATTATCCTGACCCTAATCAATACAGTAAAGATGATTTTTCACTTAAGATGATTCTTATGACAGTTTTTTCCTTTGACTGTTCACTCTAGCAGTAAGTATCAGCTACTGGTTACTTTGGGGAGCCTCTTGTGTCCTAAATAATTTTATTCCTCTTAGAAGGATTTTAAGCTTATTTATTAATCAGTTGGATAGGGTCATAAGTGCAAACTGTGCATTCACATAAATGTGAGTAAGAAGCTAACCATGTTTTCCTCTGGATGCTAACTGTTGTTGCCTTTTTTCCGCCTCTACCCAATGTTTTAGAGCTGACAGTAGCATTGCTTGTAGAAGTAAGCAATGTCTCCTTGACTGGTAATTAAATTTACTGAAATTTAGTAGATTAATTTTGTGGCAGGGTAATTCTGCAGATAAAAATTTGCTATGTACTTTAAGCCCTGTTTTGGAGTTATCTTGTGTTATATATCTACAGAGGGAAAGGAGGAAGAAATCTAAATGAGATATAGGCAGCATAGAAATGCACGGTGTCAAGAGTGAAATGCAAACATCTAACTACAGAACAAGAGAAAAATAAGCTCTGAAGTAGCTTCACTGTAGAGGCAAAGGGAGGATGGAGCTAGTGAAACTTATAAAAAAATGTAAGCAATCCACTGCTTAGGAGATGAGAAAATCATGAGATGCAAATAAAGATTTGGTATATGTGCAACACAAATGTTATGGTATTGTTTGCATAAATCCATGAGAAATGGGTTAATGTCTTTTGGGAAAATTGCAGTTTTGGGGAGATTCCCAAGGTGCACAGGGATAACGGTATTATCTGCTGTGTTTTTATATATGTAAGAAATCAATTTTGTGGTGGTTTATTAGCTAAAATTTCATCTTTTTCATTAATTTATGGGTGTATTGTTTTGCCTGCAACTGTCTTTGCTTACCCCAGTACATTTCTACTTTCATAACTTGGTAGATATTTATACATGAGAAGAAGTGATCTAAATGTTAGATGTACTTGATTTTTCTGGTTTTGGTTTTTGTTTTTGTTTTTTTTTGTTGTTTTTAATAGCTCAAGTGACTATAGAGGAAATCACTCCACTTGTTCCTCCACAATCAGGAGACAAAGGACAAGAAGATTTAACAAGCTATTTCTTAGAAGCACTTTTGAAATACATAGTAATTCAGGTATGTTCTATAGTTTCAAGCAAACAAATATGAAACAACTAACACCTGCATGTCCATTACAAGACATTTGCTGGTAGCCCTGCAAATGTATATGAAAGTGTTTTAAACTTTCCTGCCTCTCACCCTACTTTCAATTGTTTTTTGTAAAAAGCAAATTCTCCTAGAAATTCTTCACTTTTCTGTGTGAAGATTCATAGGCCTGTTACCACAGAGTCCTGCACCAAATTGCAGCATGGAGAAAAAACAAGACGTCACTTCCAGCAATGCTGATTCCAGTTCCCTTCCCATTTTCACCTCCCCCTCCCTGCCCTGTTGCCTTCAACTGGTAGAACAATCAAGTGGGATCACTCTGATGTGAGTTTGGTGGTGGTCAGGGACTTTCCTTTTCAAACTAAGGGGAAACTTCTCACTGAAAGCATTGGATTTTTGTGGTATGGGCTTTTAACAAGTCCCAGTGGTTTTTTGCTGGCCTTTTCCCTAGGTTTATGCTCAGGCTAGCTGACAAAACCAAATAGAACTAGGTTGTCAGGTTCAATGGTTTGTAAGACTGGGACTGCCAGTGTCTGTGCTTAGGATCATATTTTCCCTTCAGCTATCTTTCTGGAATTTCTGCTGTTACAGTAGATTAACAGCCTCTCCAGTCTTTAATGGAAACACTGAGCTACTGGAAAGCCCCAGTTAGTAGAAGTGCTCCATGGTATTTAAAGCTTAGAGCTTGCTGAGGTTTTGGGCTTTTTTGTTTTGTTTTGGTGTGGTTGTGTTTAGTTTTGTTCTGTTTTGGTTTTGTTTGATGTTGGTTTGTTGTTGTTGTTTTGATTTTTTTTTTTTTTTTTTTTTTCCTTTGGTGTGATCCAAAATATTTACTATCCAGATCTTGCAGGGATGGTGCCATGACTCTTGTTGGTATCTTTACTGTATTTTCCGTGACTTTAGTTTTAGGATACTTATAAACTCTGGCATAATACAGTTCACTGCACAGAGAGAATTTGGGATTACTGCTACAGCTGAGCAAGTGAACCTCTTCAAAAGAGAAACAATGGGAAACAGTATATGTTAAGAAAAATTCAGATCTGACAAAGCCTATGAGTGAGGTTCTACTTGAAAGCAGTTGCACTGCTGAGATTATACTCGGTGGCATTGCTGTGTGAACATCAGGTGATAAGATCTTGCAGATCCCAAGCTACTTAACTGGCAGATTATGGAGCTAAATTGTACACAGAAATGAAGATTCGAATGCCTATCTAGCCCACGGTGTGCATCTCAGCACACACTATGTCCTTCCCTTCATACTTTGACACTTTTGTGATCTCAACCAGTACTTGAAATGCCTAGGCCAGGGCATGACAAGAGCTCCTGTCAAAAACTATGGCTTAACTATTATATTTTATGTAATTGATTTGCTGGCCAGTTGGCACTTGCTGCTTCTGACCCTGCTCTGCTGTCATATGCCCAGCAAACTTCTCAACTACATGACACGCTATAGGTGTTCCAGAGTACTGCCTTCTGGGTCAGACTTGTTCAGCACAACCAGTTAGATATCTTTCCATAAGCTTTTCTTCACACTTTTGCGGGTTGCTCAGAAGAAGATGGACAGTACTCAAATATGGTCAGTGTTAAACTGAAACATTTTATGGCTTACCTATATCTGTCTCATGCTGTGAACTCGCAGTGCTGGAATAATATGCAACCTCAGTTTGTTTCTTTCAGTATCTCTCAGTTTGAATAAAGGTTGTCATGCTTGTGATTTGTAGGAAAAGCTTAATGATGACTGTTCACTTCAAATAAAAATGCCCCTTACATTCTTGAAAACAACTGCCCTCTCTGTAATAAATTGGTAGTATTATGTTTAAATTTAGGTAAGTCATTGAGACAGGTGTCACAGAACACGTTCACTATGTGAAGGCCGAAGTCTTCTGCTGAAGTCTCTTTAGAGGCACTGATAATTGCAATCAGAATAGTTACTTCTTTGACATTACGTTCTGCTGAAGGACTTTGTGTCACTACTTTCTACATATTAGTCACCCATTCTATTGAATTATATTTGGGATATATATATATATGTATGTATATTCTATTCTGAAGGCCCATTGCCCTGGAAATAGATGATAATACAACTGAGGACTTTGAGTAAGGATTAAAGGAGGGAGAAAAAAGCAAAGGAAGGAAGGAGGGGGAAAAAAAAAAAAAAAAAAAAAAAAAAAGGCAAGCCCAAAGCTTCCTTTGCTTTATGTATGGTAGACTTGGCAGATTACCCTGGTCTGTAGGCAGATGGATTTTTCAGGACAAACACTAAAAACTACATGTTGGATTTATTATTAAAGAGAGCTTGTCATGCTTTTCAGAAGGAAAACTTTTCATTAGGGGGAAGGCTTATAATTCATGATCCATAAAAGCAGATTTGTGTAATTCAACTCCAAGGATATATTTTCTGCTGCTTTTGGATGACAGTTTTGTTTTTCATATTGCCAACCACACAAATTAACTCGTACCTATTAAATTGGATACATGGACAGTTGTTAGTCAAAATGTGTTAAAAGAAGTTGTCAAATGAATGTTCAGAGTAGCACGCATAATTATCCTTTCTTTAAAACATTTGGAAATATAAAAAGTTGTATTGAAAACTATCGATTTGGGTTTACTCCCCAGCTTGGTAAGATGACCATAAAAGCAGATGTGTTTCTATTTGTTTCCATATTTGACGCGTTCAAGTTAATTTTGAAGCATCATACTGGAAGAGAACAGTGTTTGTTTCACTGACGTTCCCTAGCTAGTTTTGGTTCCATTTTTCTAAACACCTTTATTAAAATGTATATGACTTTGTTGCAAAGAAATAATTTATAAAGCAAACATTTGATCAGTCCTATTTCTTTTATACTTGCAGATGTCTTCTTTATCCTACTTCTTTTTTTTTTCTTTTTAATAGGTTAAGAGTTTAGAATGGAAGAACAAGGAAAACCAGGAAAAGGGATTTTCATTTTTATTCTCAAATTTTAAGAAATACTACTTACCTTCTATTTTCCCAAACATCTGTAAGGAGACCAGCTTGTATAACCCTATACTTGGTAAGTGTTCACACAGGTGATAAAATCATTACATTTTCTCTAACAGAGAGCATAGCAAAGCAGGTTTATTTTGTTTTGGGTTTTTTTCTTGAGTCATGTTACTCATAAAGAACATTCTCCAAAAGTATTTCTTATGACAGAACATGTTATACTTCCTGTTCATGGTTTCCAGCTGTCTGTTGGTGGATGTACCTGACCCTTATATTGGAGACAATTTTGCTATATTAATCTGATTCAGGTAAATTAAATGCTTCTGTAAAACTGTTCTTTAATGTGACCTCAATTGTCAAGTTATGCTTTGATGAGAAACTACTGCTGCTGAGATAAAAGGTGTTAGTGTGCCATTCTTTGGGGGATGTTGGTTTTATCTGTACAGAATCAGAAGTGTTTGGATCATGTGGTGCTTGCTCGTAGGTCAGACAGGGCAAAATGATTTATGATTTTGTTTGAACTGTATTTTGTCAAGAGCTTCCGGTGGGAAGAGGAAGCTATGGTTTAACACCTCTTTTAAAGCCAATACTGCTAGAATAGAGCTTTCCATATAATGAGCAGAATTTTAAGTGTTTGCTAAGCTAATCTAGCTAGAGTTTTGCTTATGGGTTTTTAGCCCATTCTAAACTGGTGTTGGCAAATCTTGGTTTTGCTAGCGCAGGTTTGCTTGGACCTATCCATGCACCTGTTGGTTGTCAGCCAACAGTGTTCAAGACTCTTCTTTGCAAAACAATACCATGTACACAGATTTTAAGCTGCTATTTCATTACTTAAATAATATGGACACCTCACTGCTCCTCTCACCTGTTGATGCAGCATCTCACAAGGATTAGTAGTGATCTCCAGACACAATTTCATATTTTAAAATCAAGCTGTCAGGCAAGTTTGTTGCAAAGGTCTTAGTTTCTGCCAGTCCCTGTACGTGTATTTGGATTGTGGCTTTCTTCAGAAATAGATGTTTCAAAACCATGCTCTTCTGGGAAGGACAAGCAGTGAACATCCTCATCTAGAGGAAAAGAAACAGCATTAATCCAGCTATATGCAACAGTAGAACAAGAGTTGTGTGAAGATACTGAAGAGGTTCAGTGATAAAATAATTACAAGAGGCATGTTAAGCAATGTTGAGAAAGCAAACCTATTGCTGTATGATGTCCATGAACAAGAAATGTGGAAATTATATTTTATCTTCCTATGAAGATCTTGACTGAATCTTCTATAGAAGTGTTACTATAGTCCCCCCTTCTGTGAACTGTAAGCAAGAAATTTCCATGGCCTTAGTAAAGAAGAGGACAACGGGGAACAAGAAGAAGAAATGGACACAAATCTGCAAAACTACTGCCAGTACCTTAAACTGCAAAGTCAGCAACTGTGATGAGGATTTTGGGAAGAATGCAGTAATGAAAGTAACAGAAACACTGGTAAGTAGAATAATCTTTTTTCCATTAAGAAATTCTTCTCAGACATACATCTTTCCATCCTATTTGAAAACAACCCTGTTCTGAACAAAATTGATAGTGTTTAGGCAGAAGACAGGGCAAACTTGGCCACCAAGCTTGTTACTAAAAACAGTTCTTATGCTACTGGTGTAATGTTTAATTTAGAAGTCATGAGGTACCAGTCAAAACTGTAGTTTCAGTAAGCATGCATTGATAAAGGGCTTTACTGGAGACAATATATTGGATAGAGGGTTTGAGGGTCGTCTGCATGCCCTCCCCCACCCTTCTTTCTATTAAGGCAGATTTTCAGAGAAGTGTATTGATTACAGAAACAAGCACCAAGCATTACAGTTACAAGAAGCTAGTATTGTGTCTCCTCCAAATTCTGTCTTGCGTATTACAGTCTAAGAAGAACCCATGAGATTGTTTAGAATGTCTTTTAACATCTGTTTAGATTCTGTAAGATAGTGTTTAGAAACTGCTTAGTAAGAACTACAGATATGGCAGTAAGATTCCGGGGATATTGTTTCTTTCATTATAGTAATGTGCTCTTCTATGTCATTTCAAGCCATTTAGATGGGCTCCTTCATTTACAAGGAAACTATTAATAAAGTGGGCTGTCCTACAAACTCTCTGCATCTCTTCATTCCTTCTGAACGCTTTATTTCTGTAAAAAGTAAATGTGGTCATAACTACAAAAATTTTTTAATTATAACTGTGTTTTTGCTAGCCTTTTCATTTTCTCCGCTGTGTATTTATTCCACCACCTACAGCTTCCTGCCCTTTTTGGCACCAGCTCGCATCAGGTTCCCAGAGGGGGAGGATTAGGGGTGGGGAAAGCCAAAAACAAAACAGAAAGTCAAAATAGAAAGTTGTGGGAATGGAGTATTTCCTCATGTTCTATTTGAGTCAATTTAATAAGCTTCTGTTTTGCTTTGATTTTACATCAGAGTCCTCATCTGGATCCTTGACACCTAATTCCAAGATGGACAGAAATAGGAAAATACAGGAAATGACTGCAGGAAGGTACCTTGGAGAAGAAGCAGATGCAGCACATAATACA
Organism: Megaceryle torquata; assembly: GCA_024611175.1. NCBI lineage: Eukaryota > Metazoa > Chordata > Aves > Coraciiformes > Cerylidae > Megaceryle > Megaceryle torquata. Next base: position 54,521 of record JANIJG010003832.1, on the reverse strand, counting down.
GTTGAGGGGGAATACAGACAGAGAGAATGTTCTGAGAGGGTATCATGAAACTACAGAAGGACACAGTGTGTTGCCAAGACATGTTTACTGCATGTCTACTGGTTGCCTTCTCCTTTTGAAAATACTGCCAGTATTGCAGCCTTCATACCCTCCTGAATGTTAATAAATACCAGAGAGAACTGATTTTTTGCGTCTTTAAATACTGTGCTACGTGGCATTTGCTTCCTTTTTTTTTTCACTGATTCTGCTGTTATACATGCTTCAGTTTAAGAGATATTAATTTTTAATTTTCCTACTAATCTACTGCTTTCCACAGAATGAAAACAATGTACTAGTTTTATTTGTAGTAAATAAACTCTTTGTAAACTTTTGAGAGAGTATTCTGTGCATTTTTTACTTACTTAAGTGAATGGTATGCAAGGGTTGTAGTTTTTCCCCTAAAAATAATGTGTCCATTAAAATAACTTTAGAGTCTGTTCTGGAATCATTCCTCAGTTTAGCAGCATCATGGTGAGTTTATCACTACTTCTGTATGTGGCTGTTGAAATGATGATATCCTCAATGCTGGTGCTGGATGTTGTGTTGTGTATTTGTAACATTAACAAGGAAACCTTTCCAGCCATGTGGCAGGTAGGCTGTATTCACTTCAAATGCCTGAGAGTCTATATAGCTGTCACAATGGCTGGTTATTTCTTTGCTGCTGTCCAGACTTGTTCCTTTGGGATTGTGATACCATAACCTGGCTGCTAGATCCCTTAAAACCACTCTTGACCTCTGATTAGGAAGATACAGTCAGGGAACAACTTTATATTCTTCAGCATGACTACTTTTCATCTTCAACTCCCACCATTCATATCTTTGACCTGCCTTCTGGCCTGTAAAACCAAGAAATGTGTCTCTTACTCATGAACAGCAAAATATAAAAGATTTGAGGCAGTGTTGAAATACCATCTTGTCCAATGTTATCACTCTCCATATCTGGATAGAACCATCAATTTCCACGTCTCTTCTCTTTTATCTTTTTTTTTGGTTGTTTTTTTTGTTGGTTTGTTGTTGTTGTTGTTTTGTTGTTGATCCTATCTTTTAAAAAAATTTTGTTTGGGTTTTATTTGTGGTTAGTCTGGGTTTTTTTGGAGGGCATTGGTTTTGTTGGTTGGTTGGGTTGTTTGTTTTTGTTGTTTTTTGTGTGGTGGGTTTTTTGTTTGTTTTGGTTTTTGTGTGTTTTTGTTTTGGTTGGGATTTATGGGGTTGGTTGGTTGGTTGGGTTTTTTTGGTGTGTGTGTGTGCTGTCACCAGATGAAAATCATGGTGCTGAAATACCAGCAGCAGGGTGTGTTCTGGCAGCATATGTCATAATCCATCCTCGAACAAAATTTTCATCTACTTTTTATATCGCAGCAGATCTTTTACTTTCTCATCTAGAGCTAGGAATGGAGTTGGCACACTACTCTCAGAGAAATGTCATTCGCACTTGAAAGTTTTGTAGCTGCTTCAGATTGATAATTGATATTGCAGAGCTGTTCTGCACTGTGTCTTGGGTGGTAAAACACAGAAATTACATTTTGCAGTATCCCTGCACAAATGTGTGCTGTGCACAACTTAAAACTTGTCTGTGTGTCTTGCCTCTCCCCTCCAATTTTGTAATAATTTTAATGCACATATCAATTCCATCTACACTGAGTTATTAAGGACTGTCACTTTTTTTTCTGAAACACATTCAGGAGTCGCTGATGACACTGTCAGCATGTTTGTCACTAACACATTAGAGAACCAGAAAGCCTAAACAATTCTGAACCATCATGTAGAACCTGGGGTGGGGAAAATGGAATTGTAGGTTATAGACCCCAAATAACCACAGCTCCTGACAGTTGGCATGCCACCGGGCATCATTCATTACATTCACCACAAGCCAGTAGAGAAGCTCTTGACACAGTCATGTTTCAGCTAAGTCTTGGGAAGATGTGTGTGCTCTTGCTGTGGCAGCCAAGTCCAGCAAAATTAGCTAGTGCAAATGTGATGCTAAATGAAGCTGTGGAACTCATGGCTTTTGAGCAGGATTTCTCTATTCTATTCATCTTTCACCTATTGCAGGGCCAGAAGAGGCTGTATTTATTGCAGCTGCTGTTAGAATACAGTTTGAAATTAAAGCTCTCCCATTACATCCATGATTAGATGTTGGGATCTCTTATCAGTAAAGAACTGATGATCCTTACAACTAATTATATTGCTTTATTGTGGATTGCTGCAGACCAACTTAGAGATATTTTAGGGATGCATTAGAAAATGTGGTGATCCCTTGTACCTGAACTGCATCTCCTTTTCCCAGTAGGTTTGGTAGTAGGGGATAAGTAACATGTAGGGGTGATCCCTTGTACCTGAACTGCATCTCCTTTTCCCAGTAGGTTTGGTAGTAGGGGATAAGTAACATGTAGGGCTTTTAAAAGGCTGTAAAATGGTGTGAGATATGTAAATTGTTGATTAGTAACTTAACCATAAACACTTTTTAAAAATTAAGAAATTTGGCAATATCTTAATTATATATGAAAATGGTTTTCTTGTATAGTCTGTATTCTAGCACTAGTTAACAGTTATTTTGCTACTTAGAACTTTGTAGTTTTCAATGATAGTGTGAAGTAGTGAGTTTATCTTTAAATATTGAGTATAGCATGTACCTTTCATTTTTTTTCCAGCTTTTTTAAAGGTGTTTACTTGTCTAGACAAAAATACAAATGAGGATGTAAGGCTACAGAAATTTCAGATAAAAAAAAATAAAAGTTTTTGCATAGCAGAAACAAGTTGCTGTCTATCGGACCAACAGTGCTGTCCACTTCCTGGAGAGAATTTCAGCCTTTTGATGTCTTATAGTCTAGTCTTGAAATTTTCTCTATCACGTCCTTTTCGGCACATCTTTGGATGAGCTTTGTAACGGTGAATATGAAAAAGCAGCATCTCTGAAAGTTCACATGAGTTGGTTATGGTTTTAAGATTTCTTTCTTAGATGGAGGATTTGCTCTGCAGGTATTTTTAAGATGCCATATTTCCTTACAGATATACCACAAATGAGACCAAAGCCACACTATGTAATGGTTAAGAAGGATGCTGAAACCAATGAGGCAATATATTGCACAAAGGAACCTTTTATTAAGGCTCGAGTTATTGTCATTCGATGGTTGGTGTCTTTCTGGCTTGAGCCAAAACCTCATACAGGACCTCATATTCCTGGGATAGAAGGTGAAAATGTGCCAAAGAATATTCAGGTAAAATCAAATATGCAAAAAAATCTTGTTTTAACATTTTTGTCTTAATTACTGTGTCAGCAGTGTGCACTCCCCTGATAATTATAATTAATGAAGAATTAAAAAAAGGAATTTCCAAACAAATTTTCTGCTTACAAATTCACATTAGGACTCACTATGCTATTTTTTTTTCCTCTCTGCTATTTTGTTTTTAATCAAATAGACATAAGAAGCCTTGAAATGCAGCGAATCCTATTTTTTTTTCCCCTGAATTCATTGTACTGTTTCAGATTATATTTTTGTATCATTTAATTTATACTGTTCAGTTGTTGTAATAAAGATGAGCTATGAAATATTCTTTAATTTTGTTTCAGAGAGCAGCTGCTAACATGGCTTCAAGGGAGGACAGCAAAAATGACAGTACTGATAAACAGGAAAGAAATGCTGAGGCAGAACAATCTCATTCTAATACCAGTACTCTAACAGAGAGAGAGCCAAGTTCTTCCAGCCTCTGCAGTATCGATGAAGAGCATTTAACTGATATTGAAATTGTCCGGAAAGTCTTTTCTTCAAAAAGAAGCAATGTTAACTTTTTAACTGAGATTTTTCGTCAGGTAAAGAACCCTCCATTAGAATGCAAGAATCATTATTACATTGCAAATTACCATTATGTGATGGTTTTCTTTCAAGAGCATTTATGTTATGTAAATGTACGGGGTTTTTTTCCTGTCATCTTGTCTTTAAGCTAAATCCTGAAATATTTTCTGTGTAGAATTTCCTCAGTTCCTGATTTTTCTAATATTATTACTTTACTAACCAATTCAACAACATTTAATTTGGACTTACAGTTCCCCATAGACAAGACTTTGATCTGTTCATACATCAACCCCATAGGTATTAGAGCTCACAACTAAGCATATTAAAATAAACCTTCTGTGGGAGTCTGCAGCTGTTAAAAAGCTGTTTCAGGAGCAATCAAATGATCTTACCTTGGTAGCATTCATTAGAAGAGTGGGACAAATGGCTATAGAAGGTAACAACTTCTGCTTCTGACTTTACTGCAACCACAAATGTTATCTGAACATACTCAAAATAGTACTTCTCAACTGGAAGCTATCAAACAAATTTGTACTGAGAACATATGCCATAATAGGGAGTCTTTATTTATAATGTGAAAATACATAACTTATAAAAGTTCTTGTGGGAGAATAGAACAAGATTGAATTTCCTTATCCCTCATGCTGTAGATTAAAAGATGAAGAGATTTTTCTGAATAATAGTAAGGAAAAATGTACTGAATTTCAGTTGAAATGCATGATACTAAGTGCTTTAAATGTCAGAAACCAAAAGATTTTAAAACATGTATTTGACTGAAGTGGATATTTTCAAATGAGACAAATATATGTCAGAAGCTTATCCACATCCAATGTGTTGAAGAGCATGGTCACATTACTGAAGAAGATAAGTTACCTGAATTCAGCTGCTGCTCAGGGGTTTACAGAGTCCGAGACACTGATTTAGAATCTAAATTATTGATAGTCTATTTAGAAACTGCTCCTCCAAGTGAAAGGGAAAGCAAAGGTAATTTTCTTCATTCTTTTCACAAGGCATTTTGTAAGTTATTTAGACTATTTGGACTTCATGCCTGGTTATGAGATCTCATTTAAGTAATTGTTTAGCCAAAAGTTTTCAGTGTAAGTTCATCTCTAATATACCAGATGTTTGTAATATTTCTAAAATGTCAAGGCTGTTATTCCAGTCCAGAGGAGGTTTCAGTTGTACTGAATGGCAGGAAGATTGTAGAAAAAAAAAAAAAAAAAAAAAATTTTTATGCATTTTAGACTCCAGGGTAAAAAAAAAGTATATGGGCTTGCAGAAAACTCTTAGACTTGGTGAGTGATAGTGTGTGACTGATGACAGTGTGAAGCTGTCAGTTGAATTATGTAATGCACAGCAAAATTCTTTTTAGTTCAATCCTGGTATGAAATCTCAAGAAGTATGATTCCAGAGAGGGAACATACTCCTTGTGTCAACTGGGTACTCCTTAAAGACATGGGCAATGAATTTTCAAGATTCACATCACGGACTCCATAAAACTATGTGTTAGTGTAGATTATCTGTTCTTTTTTTAAAAAATACAATTAGGGCATTATGGTCTTTGGTAAATGTACTTATAGTTAATTAAAACCAGACCTGATGGTGAACACTTCTGATATGTGTAGTTGTTACCAGTGCAGCAGATGCAGAAAACACCCTGAAGAGGGCACTGACTCCCTTCACTGACTCTAATGCACTCTTTTTTTGAAACAATCATTCTGAAGTCTTTTCAAGGAGTCATTTATTTTAAGGATACCGTTTCATAAAATCTCATTTATCTAAATATAAGATGCCTGGCTACCAGTGATGTGTCACTTGACTTTTTCTTAGTCATTTATAACTGATTTAACTCCACTCTTCAAAATCCTCTGAATGGAAGATCTTTTAATAAAATCTTCTGCTTGTTTGGCATACTTTGATGAGTGTTTGGGTATTAATTTCAGCAGGCTAGGTGTTGGGTTAGATATGCCTGTATACATTCTCATATGTCTCTTTGTGGAAGTAAAGTTCTGACAAGTTTTCATGTTAAAATATATTTTTCATGGTTTGAGTTTACAGCTGAAGAAAGTGAGCAAACATTTAGGTTTAGGAGTAATTTATTTGTTAAGATACTACAGTGGCTGTATTTTTTCCCCCCTTATCCCTCAAAACTTGTGCATTATAGAACCCAGCTTGATTTCAAGTATTGTAACTGGGTTGTTTTGTTCGTTTCCTTTCCTATTCACAGGCATTTCTGTTGCCAATATGTGAAGCAGCTGCCATGAGGAAAGTAGTAAAAGTCTATCAGGAATGGATTCAGCAAGAAGACAAGCCTTTATTTATGAAAGAACCTGAAGAAATAATTCAGTGCACAACTGTAGATTGCGATGAAAATGTTGTTGACCACAATTCATCGGAGAAAGCAAAAGAAAGAGAAGAGGTAAAATATTGTTGATTAATATTTATGCATCTTTTTGATATGCTAGTAGACTGAGAAGTGAACTCCTTGACAGATTATATGTGATTTAATTTTGATGTCAAAAAAATGTTGATTTTGGGGGGGAAATCAGTGGTAATTAAACAGTGCATGAATAGGCTACCAATTTGATCCATTATCTGTAGATTTTTAATATGGTTAGTTTAAATTTAAAATTTTGTATAGTTTTATGAAGTATTTTCTAGATGTGGCTTTTACAGTATGTGAATCTTCGTCTCTGTAGAAATTATATGCAAGTAGAAGGATGAGGAAAATAGTAGTTATTTCATCCAGATACTTTAAAATAATTGCTACAAACGTCTTAAAATATAGTTGTGTCTTTAAGATGCATCTTAAGCCTCTGTCTGCCATTGTTTATTATTTAATATCTGTTATATCCCTTTTTCTTTACTATAAAACCAAAATACTTGTCTACAAATCTATGGGATTTTAAGAAATTATATTTTTCAGGAAAAAGGGATAAACTCTAGTCATGTCAGAAATTCAAACTGGGCAAGAAATGGCTGTTATGAAGACACTTTGCATAAAATGCCTGAGATTGATACTGAAGAGCAAAATGTACGAGCTGGAGTGCAGTCAGTATTGCAGGTATGAAATAGACTTGGTATCTAATTTTCATCCTAATAATAAGACTCTTGTTCTCAGTACCTAAAGAGTGGAATGTAATGCAGTACTCCTCCAAGGGAATCCCAGGCTCCTTCAAAGCATCTCTGAATTTTAAAAATTACTTTAGATTTAGAAAGTATGATGATAGTGTTAGAATAGTGAGTGGTTCACTGTATCTTTATTGACCTTAAATAGGACAGTGTATATACAAGTGTTGGATAACAGTAAAAAAATGTTTTACTTTTGCATCAGGACATGCATTCTGCCCTGCACTGTATCACAAACACAAATTCTCCTTTGAGTTCCAGATCTTCATACTATTCTGATTAAGGGATGTTATCAATGTGTATCAATATCTAAAGGGTGGCTGTGAAGAGGATGGGGCCACTCTTTTTTCAGTGATGCCCAGAAATAGGGCAGGGGTCAATGGGTACAAGCTGGAACACAGGAAGTTCCACTTAAAAGTAAGGAAAAACTTCTGTACTGTGAGGGTGACAAGCACTGGAACAGGCTACCTGGAGAGGTTGTGCAGTCTCCTTCTCTAGAGACTTTCAGAACCCTCCTGGATGCATTCCTATGCGACCTGCTCTGGGTGAAGCTGCTTTGGCAGGGGGGTCAGACTAGATAATCCCCAGAGGTCCCTTCCAACCCCTACCATTCTGTGATTCTGTGAAGTGTTCAATGAGAATACTTAGTTTTTTTTTCTTTTAAGCTATTAGTCCACCACACACAAAACATCTGAACTTGTGTTTTTCTTAATCTGAATCATAAGCTGTACAGGGATATTTTCTCATCTTTATCTGAATTACAGATGGATGACTACACAAGTGTTTGAAAAATTTGATCAGACACCACAACTTTGTACTTCAGCAATATCCTTAAGGAATGGAAGAGTTGCTGAAGATCCCTAGCAGAAGTTTTCTAATGGCTTCTAGGAAATTTGGCAGGGTGGAAGTTGTGTTAATTTCAAATGTTCAGCAAAATACTTCACTGAAGTTGAGGATATAGAAAAATCAAGCATGTATAATTTGAGGGTCTTTGAAATGCTCCTAAGGTCATATAAAATGTGCGCATTTATTTTATCTATAGTATGTGCATACACATATGTACATATAGGTGTGTATATGACTCTAGCCTCCATAATATTCTTTTATCCAGAAGAAAATTGATTCTGAAGAAAATGAAATAGGCATGTGTATTTGCTACTCCACTGTGTGCACTTAATCATGAGTGACCATGCTAATAGGAACTCATTTTTACCATAGTTTAAATCATATCCTGAATAGGGTTTCCTTTTGTGCTGTACACTGTTCTATATAGAAATAAACTTTGTAAAAAAATAACTTTTAAATTCAAATATGTTACATTAGTTTAAGCTTCATAATCTTTGCATATAATGAATAGAAAATGAAGTGTTTCTGAGAAAAGAAACAGAATTATTTTTATCAGTTTGCAACATATTACCAAGGTTTACACATCCGAGAATGTCTGGGAGATTCTTCATGTTGATGTTTTTTAAACAAAGGTTCATTTGACCAGAAAATAGCTTTTTTTAAAAATCCTGAAATGCAATCAAAGTATCATTTTAACCCAATAGCATGTCTGAATCTGAAAGGTTTCCTGACCTGGAACCACATTGACTTTTTCTATGAATCAAGAATCCAATACTTCTGTCTTGAGCTTGCTTCCCATTTGATTGTTGCATAGACTTATTTCTAGGTACCTAGAATAGGGTGTGTTCATTAATTGCAACTAGTGAATGTAAAGCTGCAGAATAATAGTTTTTAATTATTAAAATCCAAAGCTCTTAGTAGAAGGAAATGACAGCTGTAGAACCAATGATTTCCTGTACATGTGGATTAAGAAGAAGAAAAAAATTAGGAAAACCAGGTCTCACTGTGATTCAAATACTTCTTAAACTTATGTAAAAATGTAACAACACTTCAGTAGTAGATTCTGTACATTGTACAGTGTCCTTGCCTACTTTGTTTTCATCATTTTAATTATGAAAATCCTAATTCACTGTCTACTGAAAGTCAACCACTTTGCAGAAGTTATATGGTTTCCCGCGTCTGATAAGTGTTCATCCCCCTGTGATCAGTAAGGCTTTAGTTTTCCAGAACATAGTACAGGCATTGTCATGCTGAAGCACGTACTGTGTGCCAGGACTATTTCAAGTAGTTCAGCATATATTATGCTGGTCAGTTGCTGGCTTGCAGGTGGAATTTTTGTGCAGTGGACTTCTTTACTGGGACATTTATGTCCATCATATTAAGATAATTGTATTGAGTAGTTTGCTGTACCATGTATCTTTGAGAGCAAAAATATGGAAATATGTTTTATAGAAAAAAATGGGGAAAAAACAAGTCTTGCTGTTGCTTTATCATCATATCAAAGTAACTTATATTTAAATATATATTTCCGAGTGCATATGTAGCCTTTTCTGTTAATCACAGATTTTTCTCTTCCTATCAAATCAATTGCAGAAAAGATCAGAGTGCTTCAAGCTCTTAACATCCACACTCTTCTACTTACAGGTTTTTATAATAAATTCTTCAAATATATTTTTTCTTGAACCTGCAAATGAAATTAAAGCTCTGCTGGATGAACATACTGATATGTGTAAACGCATTCTTAATATCTACCGTCACATGGTAGTGCAAGTGACTATGGACAAGAAGACATGGTAAAATGCTAATGCTTTTATATTAGATTATTAGATCACAAGATATATGTGAAAATTTCTTTGGTAGTAAACACAGTAGAGTGGTATTGGCTATATGAACCAGTTTCTCTGATAAATACATGGATTTTAACATCACAGCTAACTTACAATGGAGAAAAGGTTATCTGTTCTAGTAGTAAGCAGTTAGTTTGAGGCAGCTTAGCCCTCAGTGAAAAAATAAGCTAGGATATACTACAGTAATACTACAATTAAGGAACTACTTATGACTTTTTTCTGGTGCATTTTGCTCATGTGTCAAAATGCTAATACATGAAAACATATGTGAAGCTTCACAGCCTCAATTAAAAATAAACAAAAAATCCTCCGATGAGCATGGATAACTACTATAGTCAGATGTGGGTTGCTCTTGATCTGAACTTGTGTACAGGAGCCCGTGTACTGTTTAACTCTTTATATTTCTTTTCTTAAGCTAACTAGCAGGTACAAGGGACCCCACTTTCAAGTTCATTTCTGTTATTTCCCCCTCTCCTTTAATTAACTGTCTCTAATGAGGTAGTGTATTGCAAGGAAGCAGTAGCAAGGGGATTTCAAATGGCTGATTTGATCAATTTTAACTTGACTTACATTTAATCTGTCACTAGTATTTCCTGAAGTCTGGGTAAGTAGATCTGCCATTACATGTTGTGTGAAGCTTGGCTTCTCTTGTGAGAAAATGAGTCAGTTCAAGGCTAGACACTGGGAAATATGGGAGTAATCGTAGAAAACATTTTCCACTAGATTAGTATTTTCTCCCCCAGTTTCATGTCACTGTAAAGTGATTCTAGACTGTGAAGGCAAAGATTGTACCACACAAAATAATTGATGAAGTATGCTAATTATAACATAACATTGCCAAAACCCATCATTTGTGAAAAACAAGCAAAAATCCCACAAAACAAAAAAGAAGTAAAAGTTCAGATTGGAAATACAATTAAAACTTTGACTATAATTTCAAGCCATTGAAGGTGATAGCACTTGAATGACCTGGCAGAAGATGTTAGAGGACAATAGGGATTCCTCAATCTCAAATGTGGGAAGAAGATTGAAGTAATTTCTTTTGCAAAAACCCAGTTAGGTTAAATTCCAGTTAGAATCCCTATGTCCTGTTTGGAAAGTGTTTGAATAAATCTGACTGGTTTTATCTTTAGAAGTATCCTGGTATATACAGAAGTATAACAAAATGGTGACTCTAATATTGTTTTGCAGGGAACAGATGCTACTTGTGCTTCTCAGGGTTACTGAATCTGTGCTGAAAATACCACCTCAAACTTTCTTGCAGTATCAAGGAAGAAAAAACTCCACATTAGCTGGAAGACTTGCAGGACCTCTTTTCCAGGCAATTAAACATAAATTCACTTTAATTAATTCAGCTTAATTTTGACCAAGAGATTAGATGCAACAATGACTGTTGGGTGTTTGTCATCTCAAATCATTGATTATGTTACCAATGTGAATGGTGTGGGTTCAATTACTGACTCTTATAGCTAATGACACCATGACAATGATCTTTTTAGGGTACTGTGATATTAAAAATTTATTGTCCTTTAGTTCAGTTGGGATAACTGGCAATGTGTGCAGTTTTAGCTTGTTTCCACTACAAAATTAGCCTGTCAGCACAAAACCTTCTGTGCCATCCATGCCTAACCAACTGATTTTTGATTTTTTTTTTTTTTTTTTTTTTTTTTTTTTTTAATTTTTTTTCCGTTCACTTTACCAGTTCCTTTTCC
>JANIJG010003832.1:17079-43054 GCA_024611175.1 Megaceryle torquata | reverse complement strand
AATTTTGCATCTCACCACAAAACCTTGTGTGCCCCCCATTCCTAACCAACTGATTTTTGTTTTTTTTTTTTTTTTTTTTTTTTTTTTTTTTTTACATTTCTTACAGTAAACTGTAGCAGATCCTTTCAGAGTTGATAGTTGCAGAGTGCTGTTTTGGTGGCTTCTCTGTAAATGGGATCTGTAAAGTCTCCAGATTCTTTAGTAGGAAAAAAAAAAAAGATAAACAAATACAAATGTGATGAGAACTACTTGAGAACAGCATTACAAAACTCTTTGGCAAAACTTGTAAGATATCAAAAGATCTTTCATGAGTCAAACCAGTTGTTCCTGTAACTAAGTCAAAAGTCCATGTTAACATAACACTTGATAATTCATGAAAAGTCTGTGTGTACTGGTGAGGAAAAGAGTGTCAAGACTACATAGAATTTTCTGTGGCAGTTAGAAGCTTTCTTTTAAGGAGTAGCATTTTAATGTTGTCATCTTATGTTCAAAACCCAACTTTTCTCACTTTATTCTTTTAGACTCTTATAGTAGCTTGGATCAAAGCGAACCTAAATGTGTACATCTCTCGAGAACTCTGGGATGACTTGCTGTCTGTAATGTCATCACTGACATACTGGGAAGAGCTGGCCACCGAGTGGTCACTGACTATGGAGACACTAACTAAAGTATTAGCTAGAAACTTGTATAGCTTGGACCTCAGTGACCTGCCATTGGATAAATTAAGTGAGCAGAAGCAGAAAAAACATAAAGGCAAAGGTAAGACAACATTGTATAGACATTGTTTGAATTTAAGCTGGAGTAATGAGATGCATAGTTTTGGTCTAGACTTTTTAATATACCTAATTAAGCATCTCTAGCACCTAAAATAACCCAGTTCCTTTAAGATAAGGCTGTTTTTAGAACAACCACAAATACTCACGTCAAGATTCAGTACTGCAAATAGGCACTAAACTGATTCCTAAACAATGCAGGAAATACTCTGTAGGACATAATGTGGAGAGTGGAGGTGACTAAGCTATAATGGTACAGTTCTGCTATTGGTAAGGAACAGAAAATCTGTCCTGCTGGATAGAAGGTTGGATTATTTTCCCAGATCTGAGACAATAACTTTCTGTGACAATGTGCAATCACTTCTGTCATTATTTCTACTTCTGTAAAACATGGGTAATGATACTGTTCTCCTTTTAAGTGTTTTGAGATGTAATAGTGAGAGGCAGGATTATATTTAGGGTAAGTAATAAAGATGGGAAAAAAAGTCTAATTTGAAGTCTCCTTTCAAATCTCTCTGTATTCTAATTGATGTGATTCTTCAATCAAACATGAGGGAAGGTTTGTCAGTGAGAAGCAATCTGTCTGGAGAGGGTGTTCCTGTAGGCTCTTTTTGCTAAAAACATTTCAGATGCTTCCATCTTGGGCAGAGGCATTATTCATATTTTTGTTTTGTTCTGGTGTGTGACACTGGACAAAAATACATTTCTCTGTAGTTGACCCTATAGGTCCAGACCATGCATTTTTGTGTTCCTATACTATACAGGTTTCTTTTTCTTGCAAAAATAACAGTTAAAAAAAAAAAAAAGTTATTTAAATATAGGCTTAAAAAACTTTGAATCATCTTTATCACCCATGCAGAGCTACATGAGAAGAGTTTATATTAGCCTTCAGTAATTGAGTTCCAGAGAAAGCCTCCATTGTTAAATGTGGAGTTAAATCCAGGTTTGGAAGTAGTAAATAATCATTCAAATTATGCCAAATTTCTTTGTCCCTGTTCATTTGCTGATAATAATGAACGAGGTGTATTAGGGCTCACTTTCCAAGAAGATGCTCTTTAAATGATTGTAATCATTTACCAAGTATAATTTTGGATTATACGAGTTCAACATTGATAAGGAAATACATTGCAAATATTCTTTAGTTCACTTTTTTTTTACCGTACAGTTGATTTTGATAGTTCTTCATATGAGCTTTATTTACATATGTCATAATATATGTTTATATATTGAAAAACCAGTAATGAGCTGTTTAGCTTTTGAAGCTGTTTAGCTTGCTTTGATAACATAATTTAGCTTTAAAACTCTTTGAAAGAGCACAACTACAAATATCTGGTGATACCAGAATAGAACTGAATAGATTTGCAATTCTATTTCTGCAGGCGTTGGGCATGAATTCCCAAAATCTTCTGTTGATAAGTCCTTTTCTAGAGGCTGGAGTCGTGATCAGCCTGGACAAGCACCAATGAGACAGCGCAGTGCCACAACCACTGGCTCTCCAGGAACAGAAAAGGCAAGAAGCATAGTACGGCAGAAAACAGTTGGTACGTATCCGTAAAAGCTAATATTTGAGAAAGGGTAAGGAATTAATAGCTTGACTTCTGTAGCAACATGGATAACTTCATTCCATAAAAGTATACTAAGATAATTAGTTAAATGTGTAAATTAGGTAGCCTTTTGTATTTTGAGGGTAGCTGAATAGCTTGTGCTTACTAGAATTACAGTTACTGCAAACAAAAGTAACGCAGTTGAAGTACAGATTTGTAAGGAGTTTGATCCCATGCTTAAGCTGGATCGGAAAAATAGTAATATATATGTCAAAGAGAAGAAAGCTGGAATGGTTTGAGCAATGGTATGGATAAAGTGGGTAATAGAAAGTTTTAAAAATATGTATTTTTCATAAACTGCACAAAATAGGTTATTTTCCAACTGTGCAAAGCAAAGCATAAACACTATGTATCTATCTGCATAGTTTATAAAATGTGTTACCATTTACTATACCCTGAATCTTACCTTATTGAAAGATTGGCACAGATGTGTGCAATTCTCCATTTCTTGTCTACTTCTCAACTTCATTACTTGCAGATACTCTTTCTCTTGTTAGAAATGAGTGGTGCTGAACAGTTCTTCAGCTAGATTGCTCATAATAGGACTCATTTACTTTTGTATAACTTGCTTAGAATATCTTAACGTGAACAAATTTCTTTTTGTCTCATCTTGATGGTATCAGTGCCATCACTTATATGAAGGAAAATCACTCTGATTTTACTTTTCTATTTAAAAGAAGAACCTTTTAAGGAATATCTCTTACGTTTTTACTATCTCGGTAGTAGTAGTGGCTTCAGTCATTGTATGTTATTGTTTCACTGATACTTCTTGGAAGCAGGTACATTCTGTCACAGTTTTAGAATGCATATTGGCAGTTACATATGGAATTGTTTTCACTTTTCTGAAATGTACATTTTCTTTCTTTAAAAAAAAAATTGCAATTGTTTAAGTCACAAAGGTTATTTAGACAAATATTTTATTTTAATATACTTTAAAAATCTCCATTTAAAATTTTGTTTTCATGTAATGCATTTGTTGTTGCGGGAGAGTTGTTCTATAAGCAGTACGAACATGTCAGAAAAATGAAGAGTCTACTGCAAAATTTCCTGTCTTTTTTTCATGCATTGAAATGCTACACAGCTTTTCCTGTATCTCATGCTGACCAAACATAGTTTGACTAAAGTTTTCCTTATGGATCACAGATACTTTAAATGTAATTTCTGTGATTAACTGTTGCAGTGTTTTTGTTGTAAATCTTAATTGTCTTAACAAGGTAAAGCTCGCATTAAAATTTCTCCTTCCCAAATTGCTAATATTTCATATATTCTGTCAGAAGATTATGTGGTTCGGTCAATTTATTAATGGTTTTGTTTTTCTGCTATTTGGAAGATGTCTATTTACATGATGTTAGCCCTAACATGACTGAAATTTTTCCTAATCAAGCTATATATTGACCTGGTTAAAAGCAAACTAATCTGATTTTAGTTTCAGTGTACTTTAGCTTCCATGGTTTTGTTCCTTTCCTCCAATTATCTTAGATATTTGATATTAATAAGCCAAGTTTGTGTTACCATAATGAGTTAAAATTTCAGCTCTGTTTATATTGTAGAATACCATCTGTGGACAAGCATCACAGCACTAAGTAGGATGATTTTAAAAGATGAAAAGCCTAAAAACAGTTGCCAGAGACAGAATCCCAAATTATTTAAATTAAAAAAAAAAAAGTTAATGAAGAATATGTTACAAAAGCATGTGTCTTAACTCTGAAAACAGGGGCTTGTTATTGTCTCTCAGATCTGCTAAGAGACCTGTTCAGATGCTTCTTAATCTGTTCCAGTTAACACAGGGTCACATAATAAAAACCTGCTAATTTATAGTCACAATAATTAAAATTTTCTATAGAACATTTTACGGGTCAGCTCTTCTTCTTCACTGTAACATTAGCTTCACAAGCTAAGTCTGGAATTGAGTCAGACCTCAGATAATGTTGCATGATATCTGATATGTAATATATTTCCTTTGATTGTGAGTAATATACTGTTTATATCTGAGTAGGGGGGATGTGCATGTTGAATATTTTACGGTAAGAGAAAGCTGGGTTTCTTTTTCATCTGTTTTATGCTGTACACATTTTGTGTACATCTGTGCATCTCTATTTTTTGAGCCATCCTCATGCCAGCACACATTTATTGCTGTACCAAATTTGTGTGTATATATGTTGTTACTTAGATAAAAATCACAGCTTTTCTGATACGCAGTGTGTACATTTTTAGCCTGAACTTATGTAAAGTAATTTTATTGAAAGGGGCCTTTAAACATGATATGCATATGGGTTGAAAAATCTTCTGTAGGGCTAGACACAGAATTTGTGATTTAGGCAGCAGATTCTAGTCCTATAAAAATACCACATCAAAAAGAATTTAGTAATCTATTGTTCTGCCTTTCTCTATAGACAACAGTGGAAGGTTATAAACTGTCAAATATCTAGTCCACATTCTAGTATTAAGTCTGCCTCTACTTACTTACTTAATTGAATGTGACACATCTTCTTTAAAATGAGAATTCACTGAGATCACATTTTCCTTTTACAGCAGCTCAAAGTTAGTTTTGCTTTCAATAATAATACACTGCAATTTTTCCTTCAAAAATTTTTGTAAAATTTCCACCTTCCAAATTATAAATGTGCTGTTCTGCCCCCCTTGCTCGTATCAATGTATTATGTAGTGAAATTACAAGGGATGCTATGTAATGATTATACAATTTCAAAAGTTTGGTTTATTTAGAAACGTAGAATCATTTAGGTTGGAAAAGATCCTTAAGACTTACTATGTAGCTTGTTATTTTTTCTCTTGCCCACATTCATGTTAAGATGAACAATGATGAATGTAATGCATCTAACCATCACTGTATCCTGAGTTTTATTATTGTACCTCTTAAAGAGATGTTAGTCTTACCATAATCACCTTAAAAAAAAAAAAAAAGTTTTCTGTCTTATAAACTAAGTTTGAGAATGGCTTCAGTCTTAATGTCTGTCTTTATGATTTTTTTTTTTTTAAACAGTGTTGACTCCTCTTAAGTTGTGCTACATTTGTCAGATTTGTTTTTTGCTCTATGTATATTTTCCTACCCAAGTTATCTGCATGTTGTTGTTTGTGACAATTATTTAACCTGATGTAGGACTCAAATTTCACTGCACCCCATTCACGTACTTCTGATTCCCATACAGATCAGGAGCACTAAGATTCTAAGTCTATTCCATGTTTTGAAAATGTATATAGAAAAATTCAAAGACTGATTAAATATTGTACTGATAATATTTCTGTAAGATGCACTGAAGTTTCCTTAAAAGAAGTTTATCAGCCACTATTTTAAAGCAAGTTATCAAATTTGCAACAGTTTGGAAAGGAAGCTGCTTGAAACGATGGATATTACTTTTTGAAGAACTTCAAGTGTACATTGAGATTGAATACATGAGCAGTTCTTGCTATGTCTTACTCTGCCAAAGGAAAGCAAACATCATAAAGATTAATCAAGGTATAACCTTGATCCTGATGCCACAATTCTTATGTAAGTTTTCTATTCTGTAGGACAGTTGGCAGGATGTGAGATATGAAAAGATGAATTAGGATCAGTTTAGCAGGATTTCTTCAGTATTGATTAAATGACAGACCCTATGGATAAGAAACAATTTAATTCTTTTTGTTGTCAAACCACTTCATTTCAGTCACCTCGTTTATTGTGGAACTATAATAAGTTGTATTGCAAATTCTCCACACAGAACTGGTAATTTTCTCCTCATGCTTTTGAATCTCTTTTGTAGAATCATGAATTCAAGAGTATGGGTATGTGAAAATTCAGAGATGCTTTTTCAGGAGTAAACCAAAAGAAACTAGAAAAATGCAAATGTAGTGTAAGTTGCTTTTTCTGTTAAAAAAGTTTCAAGTTCTGAGTGCTTGTGGAGTGACTTTGATTTTTCAACCCAGATGCAATGGGAAAAAAGTGTTAATTAGTTTCTTGATTTTGAATGCAAAATCTTTGTAATTGTCATAATAAAGGCATTGTTGCTGCTTTACATAAAAGTTAAAAACTCAAAATGTCTTATGTGCCCACTGATTTTTTTTCTTTCTTACAGCTCTGCCAATATCTGCCGTGCTAAAATGTTTTAATTTTTGAATTTTCTTCCTTTTTATCTTTGTTTTCTCTGTTGCTGCTTTTTCTGTGACACAAGCCTTTCATTATAGTCACTCTTCTTTTTTCCTTCCCCACTTCTTTCTTTTCCTTTTTAAAGCCATGAGAAGCCGATCCATTGGTGAATGTGCTCTGCCATCGGCCTATATACGCAGTGCTAAAAGTGCTCCTGTTCTGATCCATACTTCCAAACCCTTCTTGCCTGATATTGTTCTCACTCCCCTTTCTGATGAGCTTTCAGGTAGTGCCACCTCTGCTAATTTCTGCACCCCCTTTATCACTTTTTTAAACCTTCTGCTCTCAAATTCTGCTAAATCATTTAAATTTTTCAAAGTAAAAATACTTGGGGGATGGGGGGAGAGGGGAAGAGATTAAGAATGAATATTTTGAGTTATGTAAAATACCATGCTATTTTACAATTCATTCTGGAACTGTTAGAAGTTAGTGCTGTGCCAATGTTTATTGTTGCAAAAGTGAAAATAAGAGAAATTTCTTGGTTTTTTTCAATTTATTGGTAAGCAGTAATATAGCATCTGTCTACCAGGGAGTACAACAAATCTAAAGGTTTTATTTATGATGGGTGAGAGAGGGAAAGGAAGAACATAATTTTACTTTGATTAGCTATTTACATCTTTCTACATTATTTTTTAATTCAGTGTCCCAGATGTTGTGTGGACAGTCATGATAATAATATACTTTAGCTCCTATGAAAAAAAAAAGAATGTCCAAAGTATAAAAACATTTTAAAATCAATACAATTTGGAATTCTGAAGTGCTGTGCTTTTGTGTTGTTTTCCAAATGATGGGGTTTTTTTGTTTTTTTTTTTTACAGAATTTAGTTTTCCTCAGTGGTATGTTTGGTTCAGCAGGGTCATTGTCTAGAATTTTGACAGTAGCTTTCTATGGATAATTTTTTTGAAAAATAGGTTCAACAATTAGAATTAGCATGGATTTTAAAAATGTGTGCATGGAAGTTTATAGATAATGTGGTGGTATTTTCCTGTGCTCACTCACATAGATCTAAATTAGTAGCATGTTAAGGCTGACAATTATATAATGCCTTTGTCTCAGTGAGCAGAAAAAAAAAAAGAAAAAAAGAAGGCACAGTTGGACGACTAAATATATAGTCAAAACTGTATACAAATATAAGGACTTAATGGCAGTAATTTTTTGTATGGAAAATATGTTGTTTTATTTTTCTCTTCTGTCTCTCCTGCCTGCCTTTGTTGCCCAAGAAGCATTAAGAACTACGTTTTTCGTAATTGTATGTTGTTATGTGGAACAGAAACTTGGTGCCTTAATAAAAGCTTAACTGAAGAACCAGGAAAGTTTGAGGAACCCACTCTAAAGAGACCAGACTTTCAACACAAAGAATAATAAAATACAAATTACATGTAATAAATGTATGACTGCAAAAGATATTTCTTCTGAGTTACAAATTATTAGGACTTAGAAGATAGGGCATTTCATAGGAGTGATACATGGACAACCTATTAGGAAACAGATCTCACCTGGTCATAACACTGTTGGAAATAGTAAATTCTTAAAGAAGATACTAAGAGCAGCGGCAGAAGGGAATGAGCTTTCACAGTGAACTATTATCTTGTCATGTAGTCACTGATACTTAACTGTCCTCTCTTAAAGAAGGGAAAAGTGCTTTCTCAGTCAGTTTTATCATCCATGTTTCTGAAAACTCCTAGCTTTCTTCTAATGTGTTCCAAACTTGATGTCTTTCTTGCTATTAACCTTTCTGTAGATACTCATCTGATACAAAAACTGCACGATCAGTGCAATTCTTAAAAGTTAAATGATTTTACAGACCGTTACACTTCTAATGTAAAGTCTTAGGTCCTTCCTGGTTTTACTGTCTTTTCAAACAGATGGGTCTTGAAACAGTCTCATGATGTGCCCAGGAATCCTGAATGTTGCCAGAAAACTAAGCTCTGGTGAAGAAGAGCAAGCCATTAAGAGTGTTGATGGGGAAGCAGCAGAGTAAGGGGAAAAACTGTCCATGGGATCAGAGTGCACTTTGCTCTTTTTAATTTTCTGCAATTTTCATTGCTAGTTTTCTCTCTTTTTTAAAAAAACAAAACAAGACAAAAAACCCAAACAAACAAAAGCAACAAAAACAAAACACCACCAAAAAAAGCCATGGAGCTTTATCATTTCCCTTGGCTTTTCTTCCTCCAGTTAATATATTATTTTCTGAAAGCCTTCTGTGTCCAGAGATACAGCATGGAATTTGGGAAGTAATCAAATTGTTTCTGTCATAAACATGATTTAGGTAATGAATGATGTCTAGCTAGCTGTAAAAGACTTGCCTATCATTTTGTGATTATATGACTATCCCTGTTATCCAAACTGACTTTTAGATCCAACACAACTCAAAGGATATGGTATTTTAAATGATTCCAAAATAATACAATGCCCTAATATTAAGTTTTTTGAAGTAGTATTCACATAATTTTTGGCTGTGAAACACCTCATTGAAAGATTGATTCACTGAATACTAGTGAATCTTGACAGGTAGTCCAAAAGAAAGCATTTATGCCAAAACTTTTAACTTATGTACAATAGAGTATATTAGTTTTCCAGATTAAGAGAGAACAGCCCACTGTAAGTTATTTATTTTTTGAGACGTGTTTCTGCTTGAAGATCAGTCTGTAGGTTAAAAAAATTTATTGCAAAAATTCAGTATTGACATCTAGTCATCTAGCATCACAGAGGATGCTTTTCCTACGAGTGTAATTCCTTCAGTGGTTTCTTAGTGATGCTGTATTTCCATGTGCAGAATACTTGCAACTTTTCAAATAGGAACCAGAAAGGGGAAGTGGAGATTTGTGCTTTAGTTAGTAAACTAAATGTGTTTAGTTAGTAAAGTAATTTCACAGAATCACAGAATTATTGAGGCTGGAAAAGACCTCTGAGATACTCAAGTCCAGCCTATGTCCCAGCACCACCATATCGGCTAGACCATGGCACTAAGTGCCACATCCAGCCTTTCCTTAAAACACCTCCAAGGACAGCAACTCTACCACCTTCCTGGGCAGTGCATTCCAATGTCTGATCACCCTCTCCATGAGGAAGTGCTTCCTGATATCGAACCTAAACCTTCCCTGACACAGTTTCAGGCTATGCCCTCTCATTCTGTCACCAGTTGCTTGGGAGAAGAACCCAACCCCCACCTGACTACAGCTTCCCTTCAGGTAGTTGTAGAGAGTGATAAGGTACTCCCTGAGTATCCTCCAGGCTAAACAACCCCAGCTTCCTCAGCCTGTCCTTATAAGAGTTTCCCTCCAGTCCCTTCCCCAGCCTCATTGCTCTCCTCTGGACCTGCTCCAGCACCTCAGTATCCTTCTTGGAAGTGAGAGTATTTGGTATAGTGCAGTTGTTGCAAATACTCAGTATTTCTAAAAGGCACTTTTAACCTGTTAGAATCATAGGAAATTCAGTCTTACAGATTTACAGGATAACTCACAGGATAACTCACAAAATAACCCTTCATTTCTGGAATTGTTGAGGATTTTCAGGTACAAGACTCCTTAGGGAAAAAAAAGTGTGAGATGTAGACAAGATTCCCAGAAGCAGTGGGCTATAATGGCAGACTAGTAAATTGCAGGTGGGAGATTTTTCCTTAACCACTGGGACTAAAGAAATGAAAGGAAATATTAACATGAACGGGAGACGTATGTTCTGCCTTTACAACCGTGCTCTCTAGTCAATAAGTAGTCATAAGAATGAAATATAAAGGAATCATAATTGTAGTGTCGGCATGGCTGTAATTATTCTTTAATCCCAGAAACTCACAGAATGAGTGTATTCTAAAAAAAACAAAAATCGAAATCTGAGAAGCAAAACATTTTTTCTTCAGTTTCTGAACTAACTTCCCGTAATGAAATGTAATTCTGTCCCAGTGTTACATGGGAACCTTCTGCTTGCACTCATGCCATCTTGCTAGAACATGTCTCTCCGTGAGTTTGTATTTTAGCGTATCTATCTCCTACTTGTTGCTGAAAAACTACCTTTTCTTTCAGCCTTCCACCAGAAAAAGGAGAGGTAAGGTGTATTCAAAGACAGTTATGATTGGGTGAGATTGGCTAGAGCTACCGATTTCAATCTCTTCCCCCCTATAACATGTTAGGAGCTAGGCCAGTGTTTCTCCTAAGCGCGTGCAGTGTGTCAGAAAAGCAGCCTTCTGGTGCTCAATTGCAATGCAGTTAGTGAAAACTGTAGAGTTGATGGTGTCCCAGTATGACCGTATAGCAGTGTGCAAGGGTGATCCCTGGTTGTGAAGGAGCTGTCCATTTGGGTTTTTAAACATTGTAATTTCAGTGCTGATACTGCAATAACAGTATTTTTCACTTCCTTAATTTCTTCCTTTGTTTTACAAAAAAGAAATGTCTGTTGGCACAAGCACTACATGTTTGTTTTAAAACGTTTCTGTACTTGTGTGCTATTGGTGCATATGTGAGCACCTCAAATTAATACTGGATCAACATTGAAATAAATATAGCTGAATTTATTTCAATGTGCGGAGCTGCTTGGCATGCATTTGGAGTTCTCCATCCAGTAATTTTTAACATCCTAAAAAATCACAGTCACTGCTCACTGCATGCATGCACAGTATGCAATCCTCAGGCTGCTGCTCTAGATAAGCTTGAGTTTATAAAAGGTATGAAAAATGCATATTGAGGGCTCAAGATGATACTGGCGTATCATAGTTACATGTATCGATTTCATATATAACAATATCATCCATATTTCTGACTGAATCCTATGGTCCTTTCTTTGCAGCTGTAAGAAATAGCTTTGAGACTGTATAAACGTAACCTGTGTTAATCTCTGCCTAAGTCAATAGAGAGTTTGAAATAACAGTTCCAACCAGAGAGACACCATTCATTTCAGAGGGTGTTAATTCATGTAGTTAGTAGTAAGTTGAACAAGAGCAGTGATGAGAAATTTGTTGCTTATCAAAGCTGAAGAGAGAGAAAAGGGATGATAAATTGTGCTATATATGATGATTTCCAGTTCATGTTTATTTTCTGAAATAGCTTGGATGTCTACTCTTCTTCCAATATATTCCTCCCTATTCCCTCTCTAACAGCTTCTTTACAGTTCAGTAAACTTTGTATCAGACCAGAATTTATTTTTTTAATTTTAACTTCTCTGGAGAATTGAGCATGGGAATACCACTTTACATCATCTTCTAAGATACAGATGTATCTCATTGCTCTAGTTTATATGCTTTGCTCAGAAGGAAAACATGAGAAGTTTCAGCTCCAGCTGTAGCAGTCTCAGAAAAGTGTGAGCACCTTAAAATAAGTTTTATGGTGAATTAAGATTATAATTATTAAATATTACTGAAATAAGTGTAGAGATTCATGAGGTAATAATTTGAAATATAAATTTAAAGTGTGTTCAGCATAGCTTCTTTATTTTGGCAGTGACACATCAGATATAGGGGAGGGGAAGGGGCTTATATTTTGTGCTGATTTTAAGTAAATTCACCATTGCGGTCCTGAAGATAAACCCTCTAGATAGAACAACAAGGTGAGTCTGTTTATTGTGGCAAATAGTTCTTGTTGGCATTCATTTCAGCTCTTTATTGTTATTCCTGACTTTAAAACCGTATCTACAACTTTTAAAGTGGCAGGTAGTCAAAAATGGAGAACAAGGATTCTACCAGTAAGTAATCAACAGAAAATTGAGAAAGCTGGTTTTACCTTACTGTTCTAACGCCTATCTCATAAAAAGACTGCAAGGGATAGCATGAATTCTTGCAAGTAGTTGAATTGTCTGTAAGAGATACTTTATCTTGCCTACACCAGTATTTCTATCATTCCTATAACATATCAGGAAATCTGAAGAAGAGCGTGAAGGCTCTTTATTTTGGTGGATGATATGAAGTGGATTGAAGATACTTCTGTACAATTCCAAGGCGATCCATGTTGGAACTGCAGCTTTCGTCACAGTTGACTATGATTTGTACTTATGCTAACGTATGAGCAGTCTCAACAGAGACAAGGAATCACTAACTTAAATGATCATGGCAAATGTTCTGGTCTTTTAATAGGCAAAAGTGGTTTTACTCTAATGTTAACTACTGTGAGGCTGCAGGATGTCTTTCAGTACCAGAGTCCTTTATTTGGTAATTCTCATAAATGTCACATTTGCTTGATTTTAACTTTTTAACTGGAGGAAGAGGAGGAGGTCAGCCTCCAGTAAGTATTTAGAACCACATTTTGAAGATGAGAGACAAAACATCCTTCTAGGTGAAAAGGGTATAACTTTAAATTATTCATGATGTATAGGCATCTTCTCTCTGTAGGGCCAGCTCTTCCCTGTCATTTAAAAGCTTTAGTTTTTAGGTATATACTATATTGCATATACCATAATATTAATAATTTCATTATAGTATTCTTTCAGATAGTTCAGCAATTTATATGTATATTCACACAAATTATGAAAAAGAAATAGTTTGCCACTTCAGTAGACAGTTCTAATTTCCAAAAAAACTTACTTCTTGTCTTTGGAGTTCTGCCTTTTTCTGAAGCTGTAAATTCTCTGAAGGGTCCTACTGTTTAGCTAATTAGTATTCCAGGTAACCATTTCCTGAACAAACTAGCTGGAATAATGTTGGTTGAATTATTGAATTTATTGGCACAGCCCTAGCTTTAACTGTATTTCCAAATGTTCCATGGTCTCACTGTTCGTTCTCATGCATGTTAACATTTAAAACTGTGTTCTGATGGTCTAACTCATTTATATTACATTCTGTACTGAATATTATGTATGTGTGTTTTTAACACTCTAGTACTGGAAAATGTGGTTTTGTTGTACTTAAAGCAAGGCTCTGGACTTTCCTGGCTTTTAATGTCACATAATTAGGATGTAGTAATAAATAAATATTGTCTCTGTATGTAAATTTTAGTGCGTTACATATACTTTTTTCCTACAGACATTGATGATGCTCAAATTCTTCCACGTCCACCTCGAGTCAGACATTTTTCACAGAGTGAGGATGCTCCAAGTGAAGTTTTTGGTGCATTAAATGAGGAACAGCCCCTGCCACGAAGCAGCAGCACCTCTGACATCCTGGAACCATTCGCAGTTGAACGAGCCAAAGGTGCAGTTCCTGTCATTGACAGTTCATCCCATCATGCTCCAAGCTTACAGAGTTCCACTGAAACCTCTTCAATGCATAGATCCACTGAAAGCCATATCACTGATACAAATAGCAGAGAGTCCTCCTTGGAAGTTGGGGATAGTATTTATGACCATCTTTGTCATTTAATAGGGCCGGTAGAATTTGCAAACACAACCTTTCAACAAAACCAATATGTTGACCTTGAAGGTGAAGATGATCTTCTTTCCTCTCTGAGAGAATATCTTAAAGAAAAAGAAGAACTTTGTGGTAACTTTGAGATAGATAAATGTGAGGCTTCTGCTCACGAAGTTGATGCATCAGTAAATAGGAATGATAGATTACCACTGGATGGATTAGAAAATAGAGATCAGACTGGTCAATGCATGAATAGCACCACTGTTACAGAAAGAGCCGGTAACACAGAGCTGCACCTAGAACAAAACGAAAGTGGCTTTATAAGTAATATTGCACCTACTCAAGTAGACGTTTTTACAAGAAATCAAGCGCTCGATAAAGCCAGACAGTTAAATATCGATAAACAGTACAAAAGTGTGTTTGATCATGGGTCAAGTAGTCCTAGCAGCAAAGAAGGGAAGAGGTACCTGTACAGGCAAGCAGCCACTGAAGCTGATGTAGATGTAGCTGTGGAAGCACCAGTAGCTGAAAAACATAAAAGTGCCCAGTGTAATGAAAAAGTAACCAACTCACGTGTTATGCATGCAAAGAAAATTCTTCCTAAAGCACAAGTTAACCCTCATATGCCTCACATCACAGGCACGAGCAAACTGTCACCAACTAAAAGGAGTATATCTGAAACTGTAACTCACAGGGCTAAGATCATGAAAATAACAACTAAAAAAAGAAATAGTGTTCATGTTACTTTTAGGCCATCTACAGAATCAGTTCAATTTTACAATCCTCTTGAGAGCAAAGAGGCTGCTTGGAAAGCAAGACTCCGTAAACTCAGTGGCTTCAGTAGTAGTGGTAGTGGTAGCAGCAACAGCAGTACCAGTACCAATGCAAGCACCAGCTTATCAGCTGTCAGTGAGCTGGTTAGACCTGGAACATATAGACCTCTAGATGCAATCAGTGCTGCTTCAACTGGCAGCAAACAACTTAAGGAATCTCCAGAAGCTCAAGCAGCCATGTTGCAAAAAGAAGGTATTGCAGTTAATCAGTTTCATACTCGTAGTGCCTTTAGAGCGGCAGGTCAGGAGTCAGCACAACAGCAGGGCTCCCTGGGTGGTGTTTATAAAACTGTTGTACATGCTCTTTCGAAGCCGAAGGCAAATGTTTCCCCACAGAGGCAGAACAGAATGCCAGCAGAGGCTCCACTGAGGGATCTGTACAGTCATGTAATGGGCTATTTTGGAAGGAAAGCTGCAGGTGAGCACTAACAGTGTGCAGAGCGCAAAAGGAGAAAGGCAGCACCAGTTTGGCTTAATGCAACTGAAGCAAACTCTCATAAGCAATCAAAAGGCTTTGGGATGATCACTGCTTTCCCTGTTTTGTTATGCATGCGCCTACAGCCAGCTGATTTTTCTCCCAGCATAAGTTACTTTTACATACTTTAAATTACTAATTTCCCTTTTCAAGATATTTAATTGAACCTCTTTGCTGCTGAAGACCATCAGGTTAGGGAAGAGGAAGAGACAGTAAATGACCTAATAAAAGATTAAGCCTTGAGAGTTTTGAAATTTTCATTACTATGCAGAGCCTTAAAATTCAGCCTACTGAATGATTGGCATGTGCATATGTTATCAGAATGCGCTATTCCACTCTTAGTTTGTCAGAAGGACCTGGCTTTTGACCATCTAGATTGAACTTACTGTATTTCTGGTTCATTTAGTGTGTTTTCTTCTTCCTCCTTCTCTTCCTCCTTTTCCTCCTCCAAAACAAAAAGTCCCCTCAAATTTACATTTGGAGGTCACTTCAGATAACTTTTTAAAAATAGCATGGAAGAGAAATCGTCTATTACTGGAATGATTTAATTACAACAGTTCTCTGTGAGTCTAATCATAAGGTTTTGTTTGAGTCTGTTTCAAAACACGCTGTCAGCCTTTCTGTATTCATTCATCAAAATGGATGCAGTTACATCTTGGCAACATCTTTCATTGCTTTCTTTATTCTTGGAATCATGGATGTTCACAAAGGGCTCGTGATAGTCTTTCTCCTGCTGAGACCTCTGTGGACTGATCAAAAAGAAGGCTGTCATATCCATTGTCTGAGTTCACATAACCTCAAATGAACAATAAATTAACTTTCAGCAGTAATGTAGGTTTTCTTTTTTTCCCATTGTTATGCTGGCATGATAACAGAGGATTCTGTAATGCATCCTGCATCGAGATGTTAATGCCACCTGAGGGCAGTCTTTGTAAGCATAGCACCTTGAGAGCGTGACTGTCATGGGTCTCAAAAAAGCAATTTGTTTCTTTGCAGAATCTAGACTTCTGAAAAAGAGACATCTAGAAAGCACTAATTTTAGAAGTAACTTTTATTTGAAATCTGTAACATTTAATAGATCCTCATTATTAGAATAAACTACACTGTGGTCTTGTGAGATAACACTGAGGGAAAAATTCTTATAGAGAACACATGAACTAGAATAACTTGAAGATTTTAAAGGTGAAGGTCATGAAGTCAGGTGTAACAGCCACAGTTAAATATGAATAGTATTTTATGTAAAAAATATAACACTGGTAAATGAGTAAAATTAGTTAATTGTTCATTACCATCGACCATCCAGAGCTTCAATTTTCATTCCGTGTACTAGCATGTAATTTTATTACATAACATTTTCTTTGCACTATTTATACTAACTGTATACAGTGCCACATTGACATTTGTCATTAGTACGTATTACAACCTAGTTTACTTTTCCCATTACGTTACTCTTCATTAGGAATGCAAAGAAGGAGCCTGTAGGAATCACATAAAATTTTTAGGGTTTATTACTTACTTGTCATGATATGGAGGAAGAATATATGCTATATCTTTAAAGCAAGCATTAACAACTTTGAGTAGTGCTTACCTATAAGCTTCTTGCTCTTAAAGGTGGTACTGGAAATTAACTAACCCCTGCTTTGTGGGAAGAAGAAGCCATACTAATTCTTAAAGTAGAATCTGCTTTAAAAGAGGGAAATTCTTAAAATGCATGTTCAGCAATTATTTTTTAAATTTCTGTTAATCAGGATATTTTTGTTTGTTACATTTTGTTTTGAAAAAGTCTTGATGTATTCTTTACTATATACAGTTGTTCATTTGCTTTTAGCTAATAGAGAGGACATGAGTCAAAAGCTGCACCCTATTGATAGTGATATTGGCAGTAGCAATACAAATGTTCCTGACCTCATGGATGAATTTATAGCTGAGAGACTCCGCAGTGGTAGTGCACTGGTAAGTCTTTAAACTTCCTACATTTCAATATGTAAGTCCGCACATATGCGTGAATTCAGCAGTGATATTATAAATCAGTTCACTGAAACATATTTCTCTGGATGTTATGTAACAGAAAGAATTAAGAATATCAATTATTCTTTGCTTTTGACATAGATTCATGCTATTTTACGCCATTTGTGTTTACTGATCTATTAAATCTTCATTGTGGAAGCAGTGCAGAAGTTACTGTCAGATGAATAGTTTCATTGAATTAAACAGCCTTAATTGCACCTGTAAAGATCTTTGTACACAGACACGTTCAGAATAATAGTTTATATGTAAATTTGCAGTCCTCAGCATGGTCTCTCTTTAGGTACTGTACTGTAGTATGATCCTCTTCTCTATAGGTTTAGTCAGTGCAACAGACTACAAAACTGAACCAGTATGTTTTTCCTTCTTTTTTTTTTATTTCACTTACAAGTGTTGCATAATTTCTTGTAAATAGTTCTCTGCTAAATGAACCAACTTTTCATATGCTTTCTTCCTGCTTTTCTAGAAGTGTCATTTTGTTTGGAATGCCATTCATAATGAAAAATTTTAATCAATTTTAAGTCAATTTCTGGTTACTGTTGAGTGCTTACAGAACAAGACAACTGATTTGAAGAGATACATGGTTTTATTAACTAGCAATGAAAGGGGAAATATTAAAAAAAAAAGTTGCAAATGAAGAACAGAATGGGTAACAATTTAAATTTAGCGTTTCAAAGTTGTTCAGTTCTTTTTAATTTTTTTTTTGCTTAGAATTTTTAAAGTAGAGGTGGTTTTTTTTTTTTTGAAAAGGTAATTTTAAGACATGCTCCTGTAGAAAGTTGTCAACAAGTAGTTTAGTTGTTACTAATGAGGGGCAGAAGAAGATTCTTTGAAGTGCTTAGAAAAATTTTACCATCATCTTTCATAGATGACAAGAGAGGCCCCACAAAGTTTGTCCAATTGTATGCTTTTTTCTCATTTGTATTGAATTCATGTTTGTAAAATTTGATTGTTGGTGCAAAGCGTTGCATTAGTCAGTCTTGAGTTACAAGTCAAAAATGCTAACTTGATGTCTATAAAAAAAAATTAACAGTCTGCAAATTAATAGAATAGAAAGCATCACAGCTGGCCACAGAAGAAGAAAGAGAGGGAAAACTTTTTGTTTTCACATAGATGAGCAAGAATATTGATTATTAATACCTCAGACAAGAGAACTGATACTTTCTTTAGGAAGCAAACAACTGCTGAGATAATTTTGAATAAATATTTTGAAACTGCCACTGATTTTGTCATCTGGCACATGAAAATAGACATGCCTTCTTAAAACAGAATACCAACATACTAATTTAGTGGTTTTATAGCTACTGAATGTTAAAACCTTGTATCATGAAAAGCTTGTCAGTCTGAGAAAATCTCTAATTAGTATTAGGGTACTAAAAGAATAGAGAAGTGACTGGACCAAAACATAAAGCAAGTTGTCTTCAGTCTTATAATGCATAAAGATTTCAAGCTTTTTTAGAAAGTGGCTTTTTACTTTTATCTCTCTTCCCTCTCAAGCAAACAGCCCTATGTGGGGAAAAAAAAGGCTTAATGAAAGACTCCAGATAGAACACAACATTATTTTTGACTGAGCAAATCTATATGCCTTATTTCTGCTATATGCTGTCTTTGGTGTCTAAGTCAATCCTAACATTTTGGCTTAATCATAAGAAAATTAATGCATGAATTAGTAAATTCATTTGTTTGTAGTGTACAGTAAATTTCTGTTTATAGCATGGTAGTCATTGTCCAGAAAACACAAAATTGCTTGACATTTTTTTCTGCTTGTCTCTGGAACCAAGGTTAACAAGTTTTCATTAGTAATTTAAACATAATCTGGAGATAGTATACTTTTTTACTACTTTTCTCTCTCAAGCCTAATACATGTGTGACATTTGCTAGCCTAAATCCTAGCCTTTTAAGGTATGTGCCTGAAAATTTATCATGCAAATAAAATTTGTATTTATGAAATTCTGTGATTGCATGGATTCTTCACTTATTGCTGCTTCTCTGGGGTTTTGGAAAGTCTACGTATGTAGCATGATGACAATTTCTGGTGTAGGTACTTACAAGCTATTTGTTACATTCTGACATTTGCAAATGTGGAATTGTTTTTTCCATTTTATGTAAATAAGTTATCCAAGATTGTAAGATAATTTATGTCTCTTCAATGTTTAGAATGTGACAAGAAGAGGAAGCAGTCCTGGCAGCCTGGAAGTTCCTAAAGATCTTCCTGATATACTGAACAAACAGAACCAAATGCGTCCTATAGATGACCCAGGCGTGCCTTCCGAATGGACATCGCCTGCCAGTGCAGGCAGCAGTGACCTCATCAGTTCAGATAGCCACTCTGACTCTTTCAGTGCCTTCCAGTACGATGGCCGCAAATTTGAAAGCAAGTATATTTTTCCAAAAGTAGTAACATTTTTGACCGATGCCAAATTTCATGGGTTGGGGGTTTGTTTGTTTGTTTTGGATAACATTGCATGCCAGCAATTTTCTGTAAAGAGAGCTTATTTTGATTTCCCATTGAAATCATTAGCAAGTTAGTAGAGCAAACAGAGTTCTTGAGAGAGGCTATTATGTTTATATATTGTGTTTATAGTATAATAAACAAAACAGCACCAGAATACTGCTGTGCAAAAAGCAGAACAACGGCGAACAGAAGTTAGGAAGCAATGTTTTATTCTGTCTGTTCTGCACAAAGTATAAAAATGAAAGGTTACTTATTTTGGAAGTTATTTTAATGCTTTTGAAGATATTTAAGTAAAACTTAAAGAAGGGCTTCTGATATTTTTTATCATGATCTTTGTGTAGCTATAGCTAATCAAGATACTAAGTGTAATATCATGGTAAAATTAATATGATTTGTTAAAATTAGTAGGCTTTGTGTAATAACAATGCTTTTCATTCATTTAATTTATAACTCTTGTTCAACAGAAGGAGTTATTATGGTTACGAGAAATTATGACTATATGTTATGTAAGAGAGAAATAATGGTTATATAGTAGAATGTATTGAAGAAATTACAATTTTTACTTATGTAAATGTTATGCAATTAAGTGATGATATTTAAGCTTACATTTCAGCATGACATTTTTTCTTTAGTATAGAAGAAGCCATTTGTTAGAATATTATTTGCCATAATATTTTTATTTTGAAGTTAGTGCTTTAACAGCCATCTTGGATATTTCTTATAGCTTGTAAATTTTGCAAATAAATTCCTTAATGCATGTTTCCATTAGTTTTACTTTATTGTCATGTAGGTGCACTTAAAGCAACTAAGCAGAATACAGGACATGCAATAGGAATGTCTTCTCCAGAAGTACAGTCATAGTTTTGTGACAGAAATGAGAATATTCATAATAGTCAATTACTTTCTGCATTTTACATTTTATGTACATTTTGCAGCAGTGTGTTAGCAGCATAGGAGATGCACATACAAGTTTTCCATGGAGGATTTTGGAGGTCCTGGGCTTTTGATTTTTATATTAGAGGTAATTTTGGGTTGTAAATTAATGCAGTACTTCCCTCATACAGATTTCAGCTTCGGCACTGAGGCAGGGACACCAGCTTCCACTGACGCTGATGCAATTTCAGGACAACATCAGAGTGCCGAGGAGCAAGAAGTGGCCAGTCTAACTACACTCCACATAGATTCGGAAACAAGTAGTCTCAATCAGCAACCATTGTCTGCTGAAGCTGCAACTATTACTGGTAAAGTAGTTAAAAAAAAAAAAAACCACCCCCAAAAAACCCCAGGCATTTATTTCAGAAATTTTCCACCCATCCTGAAGAATGCAGCTTCCAGGTTCTGCAGTGAGTCTATATTCTATATAAGATGATTCTTGGATTTCCATTTTTTTTGATTGTTCTTTAAAAGTAATGTGTGAAATAACAGAAGTGGAAAATCTTTGTCTGATGTAGTTCCCATGTAATCCTTGGCTTGGTGCTAAATATATTTTAAAACCTTCATGAAAAAAAATCTATATAATTGCCAGGGAGAAAACTCCTACCGCATTATGTATGCTAGATTTCTTACAAGTGTCCTTCTATTACTGGTAGTCAGATAGCTAATTTTCAGGAAGAGTTTTTTTTCCTTGGAAGGCTTTGACAGTGCTCTGTCAAATCAGTGTATCTTACTGAAGTATCATGGGATTGTTTTATACACATCCATCTTAACCTCTCTATATATTTTATGTTGTGTAACTGGGAGCTTTTAATATGCAAAATGTTCATTATTGTATCATAAGAGATCAGCTTACATTTGTGTAACTGAGGTATTCTTTTTCTGTTACTACTGTCCTCTTGTTTTCATGAAAAAGTAAGCCTGTTAGGAAGCAGTGTTTCACAGCCTCAGCTGATGGGCTTGAGGCTCCACCAGTTTGCTTTGCAACTGCTTCTGAGAAAAAGATAGAGGATTACAATTAGGTTAGCAACCACCAAGTAATGCAGTTAACCCAAATTGAATGGGCTTCTTTCTGAAAGAGAGTCTTCCTCTTTGAGGAGTATTTGGAAGAACAGTCTCTTGCCAGATTTTGTAAAACAAGTAAAGATGTCCGTAGTCATTTTCCTACTCCTTGTTCCATAACCACTACGCACTATCATTCCCGTTACAGCCTTGGGAACAAGTACCTATTTATCTGTGAAAGATTATACCTACATACAGTGTCTTGTTTTCTGTGAGAAGTCAAACTTTGCATTTTCAGAGATATTGAAAGACATCTTTACTTCCCCTGCCACAATTTTCACTGTCTAAAATTGCCCTTCTGCTGAAAGAAGCACGATACTGCTTTCTTGGACATCGTTGTTCAGTTTGTTCAACAATGTTCAGCTTGACTTTTGTTCTCTTTGTTGCTTTTGTTTCTTTGCTGTGTACTTGTTGAAAGTCCTCACAGAAAGAAAATCTGTTCCATTTCTGTTTATTTGGTTTTGTATGTTAATAATTTCATTACTCTTTGGTATTTTCATCCAAGTTTACACTATAATTGAATTGATACAATTTCAATTAATGACTGAGTTGTCTGTTGAGAGATTCTGTGTCTGTCTCTTCTTGTTGTTTGGACCACTGTTTTAGAGAGGCAGCTTCTATGTGTCACATGCATTTAGCTGGGTTTCCTGAGGAAGCAAGACTTGTGCAATTACTTTGTCTGTCTCTGTCTGACTGTTCCACGCCAACAACAGTGTCAGAGCCTGTTGTCTAATTTCTACTAAATTGACATACAGGAAAACAGAAGGACATTATTTTCTTGGGAGTTTTATGAAAGAGAGGCAACTTCCTAGTGAAAATTACATGTATGCAGAGTCCCATGACAGGGGGACTGCAACGTGAACTCATTATATTAGATACTAGAAAACCCATGCAGAAACTCAACCTCAAAACAGACTCATAAGAAATGATTTTACAGTGGTTCTGATGCTCAGAAAACTACTTATTTCTAAATAGTTTTGCATTGAAGGTTTTTGGAAGGAAAATTTCTTCTTGGCATATAGTCATTATTTCATATTCATAGCAAACGATTGATTGTACTATTGATTGCTGTTTACTAGTCCTAGAACAGGTTGAACCCATAGCACTCAGTCAAATTTGGATCCCCATCTGCTGAAGTATCTTTTAGTGCTTCTTAGAAGACTCCAGTAGTTCAGCAAGTTTTTCTTAATTGTTTCTGTTCATTCTCTTCCATCATATGAAACTCTCTCTCACTCCCTTATTTGCTCCCTCTCTCATCTGCTCCCTCCCTCTTCTGCTCCCTTCTTCCCTCCCCTGCCTGTTCTTTCTCTCCATCTCATTCCCTCTCCTCTCTATCTCATTCTCCCTCACTTTCTCTCCTCCCCATCACTCTTTCTTGCTCTTTTTCTTAATCTACTTTCATCTGTGCACACTTAATGAGCAGAGTGGAAGAGAAGTAGGAAAAATTTCTTTTAACCCTTTAAGTGTATTTTACATGATCTTTGTGAGCACATGGAAAAAAAAATGATCAGTAGTATCATTACCCGTTGAGTGGAACAGTAGTCTGTGTGTGAAGCAATAGTGTCCATCTCTCTGGCACAGAGTTGTCGATTTAAATTAATGGTAAAATCTTCATGGCCTTTGCTGTTTAAATCAGAGACCTTTGCAGTTTAACGGTGTAATTAAGTTTACCACAATTTCTGTTCTGGTAACATGGACATTTTCTGTCAAGTTCTTTAGACAATTTCTTCCCTTTACAAAAAAGAACAGTTCACGGCCAATAATTTGAGAAAATTATTGTTTTAAAATGCTTGCTTTCTCATTGTTGTCCCCAAAGTCCAGTCTATATCTAATACTGAACTTCACATAGCGTTATAATATTTTTGGGTCCAAGTTACATTTATCTAAGAGTTAAAATTAATGGGTTTGAATTCTTCCATTTTAACATGTGCTGATATGCATGGAAGTATGTGGTGAATATCTGTTCTCTTTTTTCTGCTATCTGACTGTTCTGAGTGAACTCACCTTTTTTATAATGATCTTTAGGCAAATTCAGGAAGTGAAACTAAGGTGGTGCAGAATAGTACAAGTACCTGCTCCCTCTCCACAGACCTCTTAGTAGAGGAGACCAAATAGTTGCCTGGAGAGGATGCCACTCAGTGGTGATCGTGGAAAAATGCCTTTGCAGTACTGCCATTCAAAGACTTGTACTTGCCTGTCTTAGAGGAAAAAACATTCCTCTAACTTTATGGAAATTTCCTTTCATATGGATTTTCTTAGCCCAATTGGCAGATAAACATCAAACATTATCAGTTACGGCTTTGAGCTTTATTTATAAATTAACTTGCATGTATCCATAAACCTGGAAAAGCTGTTGTTCCAGGAAAATTTATGCTCAAATGCTTTGCTAGAGAGAAGTTTAAGTGAGGGAATGTGGAGAGAAATTACACTTGTTCAGAACACTGAAAATGCTGCAGAACAAACACATTTAAAATTATTTGGA
This sequence comes from Megaceryle torquata, assembly GCA_024611175.1. NCBI lineage: Eukaryota > Metazoa > Chordata > Aves > Coraciiformes > Cerylidae > Megaceryle > Megaceryle torquata. Next base: position 19,001 of record JANIJG010003832.1, on the reverse strand, counting down.
CCTAAAATAGAGCTCTGTTAATCCATTTACCGATTTGATTTTGATATTCATCTCTCAGCTTTCCTGCATGTAATTCGTTTTCTATCAGAGCACCATTCACAGGGAAATCTGCTTACAATTTTATATACTTTCTTGCCCAGATATGATATATAGAAGTAGTTCAGGGTTTTTTTAATGCTATGCTTAGACAACATTTCAGTAGCTCAAGAAAATAGAAAAGGCTTTTAAGGTAACTGTTAAAAATTGCATTTGCAGGCTCTGAAAGTGCTTCTCCAATCCAATCTGCTCTTGGATCCCGATCACAGACACCCTCTCCTGCCACTCTTCATGCAGATCATATTGAGCAGAAGGATCTGCAGCTGGATGAGAAGCTCCACCACTCTGTTTTACAGACGCCAGATGACCTAGGCAATATCTGGAATAGAAAATATAAACCTGTTCTTTCTTTCTTTCCAATGCCATATAGTGAAGTAGCTAGTATCACATTAGTTGTAGACAATCCTGTACAAGGCTATTGCAAATGCACTTTAAAAAATATTTAATTACAGTGATTTGAAAACAAACAAAAACCTTTTGCATTTTAACTTCCATTTCATTGGAACTGTAGGAGTGGATTAATAGTTCACACATTTATAATTGTTCTTTTTGATGCTTAAAGTTGTGGCAGCTTAATCTAGTATGTGGTCCTGCCATGACTGTTTTATCATTGGTGTACAAATAATAAGACATAATTTTAAAGTAATGATATAATTTCTCCTTGGAAGTTTGATTCTATTCCCTTTCATATTTAAACAAATTTATAATTATTTCAACTACCTTAGCTATTGAATTCTAGGATACATTCACTTTGTAATTATGAAGCTCCCATTTCTTGCATATTTGGTCACATGGAAACAGAAATATCTGATGTATATTTGAGACCTTTTTCACTTAAGTAACCTACTGATGGACAAAAATATAATCATTCTGCTTTGTACTTTGAAATCTGTAGCCTGGAAACCATTAGTGTCTCTACCACAGTGGTCCAGATCTTCAAAAGAAGAGGCTATGTGATTAGGCTGGATTCGGATTTCATTTTGATTTTGTATGTCTGTAGGAGCTGCAAGATTTTTAGATCTCAGCAAATTCTGGTGCTGAGGTGTTTTGAAAATCCATCTGAGAGGGGCAGAAAGGATATTCTGGATTCCTGCTGCTTTAAAACTATGGCTTGTTAGCTAGTTTAGTGTGGCTGTTTAGCCAGGTAAGGGTGAACTGAGTAGACTTTAGCCACTGCAATCTATTGAAGTTTTCTTTGAATTGACAAGCTAGATTAGTCATGTTCCATCTAAAATGAGTGTTCATTCATGTAACACTGATGTGTTGAGAGAACTAGGTGAGAGTGAGAGTTAGCCTGGGGTGCTACATTACTGAATGTTGTCTCTCCACTCGTACAAATCTACTGCTTAAAGAATGGTAGCCAGAGACAAGATTATTCTCACCTTTCTCTTCAATTTGCAATAAAGTACATTCCTAGTAGTTTCTAAGGATAATCATCTTTCTATTTTATAGGGAAAAATGTAAAGCTGAAAAGTAATTTTACTTGGAAGCAGGCAAGTGGAGTTTTGGAGGTTCACTGACTCCAAAGAGTATAAGGCAGCACTTAGAAAACGAGTGGCCTTACTAGGTCTATCAGATCCTTATTAGGGCCTCAGCACTGACCTTAAATGTTATTTGGGGGCGGGGGGAGATAAGAAGCAGGATAGTTCTTCCTCTACAGAGTTTGATAATAGACATATAGTTAAACATATCCAGCACTGAGGGGGCTGAATGGATAAGAATCATCTTACTCTGAAATCCTGATTTTTTTTTTTTCTTTTTTCTTTTTTCTTTTTTTTTTTTTTTTTTTTTTTTTTTTTTTTTTTTTTTTTTTTTTTTTTTTTTTT
>JANIJG010003832.1:0-16979 GCA_024611175.1 Megaceryle torquata | reverse complement strand
CTTTTCATTCTGGTTTTAAGAAACCCACGTATAGAATAGTTATATCAGAACTTTTGTTTCTGGAGACTATGTCTCACTATACATTTTTCTTCCATTACAGAAACTAGTGAATTCCCCTCAGAATGTTGCAGTGTGATGGCTGGGGGAACGCTTACAGGGTGGCATGCAGATGTTGCCACTGTGATGTGGAGGCGAATGCTAGGAATTTTGGGAGATGTCAACAGCATCATGGATCCAGAGATTCATGCTCAGGTTTTTGATTACCTGTGTGAACTGTGGCAAAATCTGGCCAAGGTAAAAGAACTGAACCTATTTTCCAACCTGACCTGATTTTTCAGAAGTGAAAAAACACCATCTTATATATTTTCCTTATTTATCTTTTTGTTTTGTTTTTAAAACTTGCAGATAAGAGACAATCTTGGTATTTCAACAGATAACCTCACTTCACCATCTCCACCAGTTTTAATTCCACCACTGAGAATTCTAACACCATGGCTGTTCAAGGTACATTTGAGCACTAAGCAGTGAAACAGAATTAAAGGTTCATGTAGGTATAGAAGAGTGTTTGTCATCATTTTTTGATTCAATAATAATAAATATTGTTCTAAAACTGTAGGCAACAATGCTGACTGATAAATACAAGCAAGGAAAGCTACATGCTTATAAACTCATTTGTAAGACGATGAAGCGAAGACAAGATGTATCTCCAAACAAGGATTTTTTAACTCATTTCTACAATATAATGCACTGTGGACTTCTTCATGTTGATCAGGTAATTTTAATTATGAAATTGGGATTAATATTAATAATATAACTAAAAATAGAACTGTTCTACCAAAAATGCTGAATGGATTATCAGCTGAATAGTTTAATGTCTTTGAAAATAATTATGTGACTGATACTTTTTGTAAACTTTGATAAATGGCCCTCATGTTCTTGGTTGTAATCAGAAATGCTCTTTTTATAGTCCATTTCAAGCAATATGAGGGCAAAAACGGTCCTCTTTCATGTTTTTACTGATGCGTGTTACAGATTGAAGCATGCAAGAATGAGAAGGAAGTGTATCTCCCTAACATCTACTTTTCTTCTCCCTGATGCAGCAGTTTAATTAGTGGGAAAGTAAATGGTGCCCACTACATTGCAGTAGTTTATTTCTACAGCAATTATAGGAACCAGCAAGCTGACACATACTGAGGGTATCTAATCAGTGGGAGCAGATCTTTTTTATGGGTTTCAGTATGAAAATATTTTGTGGCTTAAACACTCTTTTTAAAGGCTTGCAGCAGAAGTGTAAAAAAAAAGTTGCTTTTGTAAACTTTTATGAGGAGCATTTAGAGGCATAGGGAGATCAAAGGTTCAAGCAACCCTGTTTTCATTAACTAGGCAAAATAGAACTGGTCCAGAATTATTCCACAGATGGCTATAGATAGCACATCTTCAGTTTTTGTCCTCTAACAAGCAGTTTACACTGCTTTTCTTGCTGGATTGCAAATCTTGTAACATACTGCCATTTTATTAGCTCTCACTACTATTGGAGAATAATGAAAGGAAGAAAAGGGCAGGGGTTTTTGCCTATCTGTGAAGTTGGGATGTTTTTTAATAGTTAAACTTTTTCCAATACTTTTGAAGAAATTACATCATGTACATTAATTTAAAAAACTGCCTAAGTTTACAAGAACATAGTATGCTATGTTGAATAACTGTATACCAGAAATGTTATAAAACATTTCATTATAATTCTTTCTTTATATTTGGGTTCTGTATGGGTATATTTAAGAGGCCCATACCTTTTTATAAAGTTGTAGACAGATGATAATTCTTGGAGAGGATTTAAGCGTGCTGTTCAGAAGATATAATAGCTGGCCCTCTCACTCTGTCTCTGCTGTACATATTTAAATTAATGGTTAAACGTTTATAGAACTCTTAAAAGCTAAATGTAAATGAACATAAGATGTCACCTGGTACCAACCTTGTACAATAGTGTTCAAAGGTAAAGTGATTTATAAAGTATGCCACAGGTTATTTAGATTAACATGAGTATATTTAAGGAATTTACCTTTTTATGCTACTCTTCATTCAGTAATGACTGTCTTAATTGCCACAATAAATTTGCTTTATTGCTTTTTCACTTTCTACCTTTCATAAATACCTGCCTTTTTTCATTCATTGTTCATCTTGTTGATACTGTTCTTTTCCCTTTTCCTCCTGCAAGGATATTGTCAACACAATCATCAAGCACTGCTCTCCTCAATTTTTTTCACTTGGTTTGCCTGGTGCCACCATGCTTATTATGGATTTCATTGTAGCAGCAGGAAGAGTGGCTGCTTCTTCTTTCCTCAATGTAAGTATTCGCCAGTTCATTCTCATTTACGTTAGCATGGAAAGGGTTTGAGAGAAAACAGAGCAGTATTTTTCTTTAACTAGCATATTAACTTGTCCCCAGAAGTCAATGTAATGGTTAGCAAATACAGATGCTATCGATGGTTTATTACAGAACACTACTTATGCAGGTCCTCTACAGAAAATGTGACAAACGCAAAAATTACTTCAAAGCAGAGAATTTTATTTTATTTCTGAATTCTCAAAATTGTGACTGCCATTCATCTGCGCTTCAAAATGTTTTAAAATAAAAGTCCCTTTTGACAGTACCTTCATTTTGGAAGTATATTTACTCCTCTGTATCTGTGCTATGCAATGCCTTTGATGATCAGGCTTGAGAACTCAGATCTGCTAGTGTTTGCACTATTTGGATGTATTTCTGATATCATTACCCAGGCAACTTCAGCCTTATGCAGTAGTATGATTACCTAGGTGATGTTGGCCTTCCATGACTGTATTCTTTCAAAGCTCCCTAATACTGATTGTCTTGTTTCTTACATCATTCCCTCTTTAACCAACCATGAGCTCCAGCCTCCCTCAAAGGTATTCTCTGAAGCCTCTGTGAGCTTCTTAACACTGTTACCTGTCATGTCCAGTAATGCCTTACGTCCGCAGCCTGTTCAGTTAGCTGAACCAAAAGCCCAAGCCTAGTTAGCAACTCAGTCATTTGTCTGTAGTTCTAACAATTCCTCTGCTTCCTTTTGACTATCTTGGAAAATGTGGTCTGTTGTGTCAGTTTGCTAAACCCTACAGAATTTACAGGAGAAAGACTTTCAGCTGATGTCCTCTTTTAAGGCGGCTAGAAATGTCAGCTTCCTGATTGCAGTAAGAATATATTTTTCTGTCCACCTTTTTTCTTCTTTTAGGCACCGAGAGTTGAAGCACAAGTTCTTTTAGGATCTCTAGTCTGTTTTCCCAATTTATATCACGAACTACCAGCTCTTCACCCAAACATTCCTGACATTGCTGTGTCTCAGTTTACGGATGTTAAGGTAGCAATTTTAAGAATATTTGCATGTTATTCAGCTAATAAGTATATGTTTAATATGATGGTTTTTCCAAGAAATACTAAGATGTTAAGATTCTACAATTTTTCAGAAATAATTTCAAATAAACTATAAGGCTTAAGATCCTGTAAAATCTTGTCAAATTTTATACTACTAAACATACTTTGTAATTCCTATTAACTTAATAATAAAGTGTTTTCTTATGTTTGTAAAAGGAAAGGATGTACTCTCTCACCTTTTCAAGCCTCCTTTCATTAGGTCTATTTGCAGGTCTCACAGATTTAATCAGGTGAGATGAAAGATAGGTTCAAGACAGATTATTTAATTTATTGATAATTCACAGCTGGTGAAATCTGTCTGTATTCCTAGGGGCCTCAGAAAACCTCTCTACATCAGTATGTTCTTCTAGACAAAAAGCAAAAATTAATGGAGAACTTACCCTCTGTCATAACACAGAGTTGAGTAGTGTGCCAGTATACCGAATCTGGACAGAGCTCAGTTTGTGTGTTTAATTGCTGTATGTGTGTCAGGTATGATTGCTGTGTCTCAGAAGCCCCATAAGTTTCAAACCTGATTCAATTTAGAGAGACATGGTGGCTTGGAAGCTGCTTTATACTTCCTCCACTTTGAAGACTGATTTTTTAATTTCTGATTTCTGTTGAATAATGGCTGTTTACTTGAGCTTTATTGACAGCAACCTACAGCACTTGAGTCAAAATTCTTCTTGACATCCTTCTTAAGGCACTGTAGTGACTGGTTCTGCAACTACTTGCTAAGACTTTTTAGATTAATATAATTTTGAAAAAATGCTTGTTTAAACCTCAAAGTAAAAGATTCTGTAATACCCTTCAGCACTATTCACAGAAGCTAGCTTTAGGGAGTCCTTTGTTGTGTTTTTTGTTTTACCCTTGATATTTGATGGAAATGTATTGGCAAGAATTGGATAAATGGTTCATCAGCAGAAATTAGGACAGTAATGTGTGGAATATTCTTGGGGTAGCACAATAATGAGCATCTGGGGCAGACTAAAAGCTTGGAATGATTGTAAGTAAACAATTCGTCTGACTGCAGACCTAGAAGCTCAACTAAGGAACTAAGTCTGTGTGTGCTATAATAAAATTCTAATTTTCTGATGCTTCATGTGATGGAATTACTGGTAAATCAGTGAATATTCTCCTCTTTGTTTTAGGAACTCATAATTAAAACTGTGTTAAGTTCAGCAAGAGAGGAGCCATCTGGTCCTGCACGGTAGGTCATACAAGAAGGGCTTCTAAATTAATAGATTCTTTTCTTTATTATACTGTTTTGAGGTGGATATATTGGTGAGCTTAAAGTAGCAGTTTATGTGTATTTTATTCATGATTTTCTTCACCACTCTCAAAAACGTGGTCCACCATGTGAATTCTAAATTCTTTGTAAATACAAATATTGAAAGAGCAGACATCTTCTTTCAGATCCAGTGCTGGTCTAGGCCAGTATCCTTTCTCTAATCTTGCCTGGTAGGAGAGTATGTAAATATGGATAAGAGTATAAGCTGTATGCTTTCCTAGCCTACCCTGCTGTTCAACTCAGGGATTCTCTGTCCTAGAGAAGCATTTTTTTACTTTGATTAAGGACAAGATTATTATGAGGGAGGTATGGTTATTTTTTTATTAGTCCACATAATTCAGTTTGAGAGACAGAAATAATCCAAGGTACATGAGCCCTTCTTTATGGTATGGAAAAGAAGCAGAAAACACTGAACTAAGCATTAAACTGAAACTGAGAATGATTGCTCTGATACTTAATCCTAAGCATCTTCATCAAATAGAGAACTTCAGAAAGGATAGTTACTAGTTTTCTGTTTCTTAATTTGCATAGGCTTTTATTCCTCCTTATCCATCCCTGGAGGTTTTCAGTTATAGTCCTGTGTATGTATTGGAACTGGATTCTGTAATGCCTACCAAGGAAGAGCACACTTGTGTGCCTTAGGTATTTGGATGAAGTGTTTGTATACTCGAATAATATATTGCCACTTAACAAATGCAAAATACTAGAACTTCATGCCTGAAAAGTGTTACTGGAAAGATCAGCTCATTGAACCTTAAAATGTTTTTTCTGGAGAACCAAGAGCAGTTTTCATCAGCCCACTTAGCCTGTTCTTCACTTGAGCTGGTAGTATCTCTCAACACAGGGGAAGGAAAGGTTTCATTTCAATTCTCATGTTCTTTTACAAAACTGAATTCTAAAAGGCATAACACTCTCCATTTTGCTTTTGAAAACGTAGCTTCAATCCAACTGGCTCAGAATATTACTACTGATCCTGTGCCACTCAAGCACACAGTGTTAGCATCCTCAGTTCTGGCAGTGTGGCTGGGGAAGAGGAATGGAACATCCTGCATGTCCCCATGTCGTGTCTGACTGTGAGGGTGTGTATATAAAAGCAGAGGCACACGTACATGCCCAGCCTTTCAGAAGGCTGAGTTATAGTGCCCACAAAATGCATTGTGTGTAATAACGTTAAATGAAGATTAAAAAGAAATAGATTCTCAATGTCTCTTCAGAGATTACTCTGGAAAAATGATAACAAAACTGGTGTCTTTAATAGAAACCTCACAGAATCCCAGATATTTTGCACATCAGTATGTCATCAGATGTGAAATGCTTCTCAGTAGCATGAAAAAAACTTCTAAGTAGTAACAAAGACTTAGAGTTGTCTACTCTTCCATAAAGGTTTATCTTTTTGAGTCAGCTTACACAAACTGTCTATATTTATTGTGAAATCCATCCTATGTTCTTTATTTTTTTTTTTTTTCCTTCAAAAAGAGTTGAAACACATGCTATGGAAATTGCAGAAGTGTAGATGTCTCCCCTTTCTCCAAGGCTGGAATGTGTTTAAAATGTGTGGCAGTAGCTTGTGTAAAAGGTCCTGAAAATTTTTTCAAAGAAGAAAGTTGCAAAAGTCTTAGATAGACTGTTCCAATACTTACCTAATTTTTACAGTCAGGTTGTTTTTATGGCCAGTATATAGAAGAAATCTTTTCTACTGGAAATTAAACTCTTCAGTGACTTACAGAACATCAGAAGATTTCTTAGAATTTCCTTCCTTAATTGTGATATAGACTCATTATGCTCTTTGTCACAGTTTAGGGTCAGGGCAGCCCCGTAGACCTATAACAGACACTCTCTGTTAATCCCCTTCCCTCCCCAAAGGGGAAGAGAAAGGGAATAAGGGAGAGAGAGACTTAGTGGTTAGAAAAGGAAACTAGAACAGCTTTAATGAGAATGAAAATAATAATAATAAACTTTGAATATATACAAATATGTACAAAACCAGCATTGAACCAAACCCTAATTACCTAATGGTAATTACCTTACCATCACCACTGATGCTGAGAAGCAGGCACTGGGAGAGTCCCAGACTGGGCCACCCAGCAGATGGGAGCTGTGTTCAGGAACTGTATTCTGGTACTGGATTCAGGAATGCACAGATGAGGATGGAAGGCAGAAAGGACAGAGTCCTCCTCAGATGCACTGAGGAAGAAACTGGAAGAGGACCTGAGCCAAGCTGAGCAAAGCCATTAAAGTGGGCTGAGAGGGGCAAGACCCCTTTGATCCTTCATCTTTATACCGAATATGATGTATATGTGCTGGAATACCTCGTTGGTCGGTTTGGGGTCTCCTGCCCTGTCCACTCCTCCCTGCAGGTGTGGCTTTTCACTTTCTTCACCCTCCAATGTGGTGCACAAGATCCAGCAGTGGCCTTGGTCCGCATATCAATCCTTGGTACTAACTCTAAACACCCGGTGTTGTCACTGCTAGAAGCAGACACTCTCTGTGAAAACATTCTGCTAACTTCAGAAAGTGCAGTTAGTCAGAACTGAGCCAAAAAGTAAAATCACTGAACAGAATTGGTTCTGGTCTCACTCAAACCTTCGACTTTTCCTCCAGATGCAGTATTTCCCAAAGCTGTTCATTATTTTTGTCACTTTTTTCCCTAGACTCCCTCAAACTTATCTTTATTCTTAAGTTGCATTAAACAAAGTGTAATGGATGCAGTCTTGCAATTGACATTTCAGTGGCAATGTGCAAAATGGGGTAGTTCGACATCTTATTTACACTATCACATAGCATTAATTCCAAGATGTATCTTTGCTATCTGTTAGCAGTTTAATGATTTTGTGTAGGCTTAAAGTCTTTTTTCTACTGCACAGGCTTCATAGCCACTTTGTTTCTATTCTAGCATTTGATTTTTTCTTTCCTTCCCAAGTATAATTCTTTGCAGTTCCAATGACCAGCCTGTGTTCTTGAAGATATTTACTAATGATTCAGAGATTGCTTAAGATAGCTCCTTAACATTTCCAAAAAAATTCATCCATCTCTCATCTCTCCTAATTTGAACACATCTAATACACTTCTTTCCTATTTCCTGATACTAAATGAAGAAACAGCAACAAATGTTGAAGTATTTAATCACAGTATGTATACTGTCTCTAGCTTTCATTTACCCCTCCTTTATTTGTCCTTGTTTATTGTCAATCTAAAAAAAAAAAAAAAAAGAATACCTGGGAAGAAATAACATTCCCCTCTTGTCCCCTTGTCCCAGACATTCTAAACAAATATGAGCAAACTCACATGTTGAGGAAGAGGAACCTTTCGCCACAATTTTTTCTTTGTCTTAAGAAAATATATTTTAATTTCCCATATATTGTTTTCAGGTAGTATTTTTAATCCAGAAAGCACATAGAGATTCGGGAGTTCTTAATGTCTTTCAGATTTTTCAGTTGCTTAGAAGGGTGCTTCCTTTGTCCTTTCCTGTGCCTTCACCAGGATACTTGGGTTTTCTTGCTCATTTTTAAATGTTACAGCATTATAAAGGTTTTTGTGTATTTCTTTTCAAATATTAACACCACACTTGTTAGACTTCAGAGGGACATATTATAAATCATTAAAACTGCCCATTCTGTAACATGTTTCTCAACTTGTCCTCCAACATTGTTTTGCAGATGTGTTGCTCTGTGCAGCCTTGGTATCTGGATCTGCGAGGAGCTAGTTCATGAATCACATCATCCTCAGATCAGGGAAGCACTGAATGTGATTTGTGTTTCTTTAAAGGTAAGAGACTAACATTTTTACAATGCATATTGCCTTTACTTGTAAAAAATACTTTGCATTTTTAAAGTCATGATCACATTTAGCATCCTTACTTTGCAGTCTCATTTTCAATCCACAAAATTGGTTGATCTGTGAACTCTGCCACAGAGATATTTACCCTTCTTTAAGTTTGGAGGAAATGGTACGGTGGGAGATAAGATAGTGGATCTCTTAATGTGTATCATTAGCCACTTCACTCTAACCTCTACCCTTTGGAACATAATAGTTTGTCTGTCACACCTTCTTTTATTAATAATCCTTGCAATTCAAGTTTCAGGAAGACAACTACTAGCTTTGTCTGTCTTTGTCCAGCTTCCCACATCCTGGAACCAAGCTTCTAGCAGGGTTTTCTGCATCTGTCTGTAGCTAGATCTAGGAGCCGGTGGTGATTTAAGCTTGGGTAAAGGCCAAACTCCCAGCAAGCTGCTCACTCCACCTCTTCAAACAGGACAGGGGGAGAAAACAGGATGAAAAATCTTCTGGGTCAAGATGAAGACAGCTACCATCATAGGCAAACCAAATTTGACTTGGGGAAATTAATTTAATGTTATTCAAATAATTAATTTAATTTTATTTAAAATAATTTGGGCAGTGAGAAACAAAGACAGAATTTAAAATACCTCCTTTTCTGGCCCTCCCCTTTTCCCAGGCTCAGCTTCACTTCTTCATTCCCAACTCCACTGCCTCCTTCTGCCCCCTCCCAAATTGTGCAAAGGGGACAGGGAGTAGGGAGTTAGGGTCAGTCCATAACAGTTCCTGTCTGCCACTACTTCCTTCCTGTTCCAGTGTGGGTCCTTCCATCAGCGGCAGTCCTTCGGGATAAACCTGCTCCAATGTGGGCTGTCTGTGGACTGCAGTTCCTTCAGGAAACATTCACTGCTGAAGTGTGGAGTACTCCATGGCTGCAGTGTGTATATCTCCTCCACCATGGTCTTTTTCTTAGGCTGCAGGGGAATCTCTGTTCCAGCACCTGGAGCACCTCTTCCCCCTCCTCCTTCTTTGACCTTCATGTTTGCATGCTATTTCTCGTTCCTTTTGTTTGTTTTTGTTCTCTGCCTATGTGGCATTTTTACCCTTTCTTAAATTTGTTTTCACAAAGGCGCAAAATGCTTGTCAGGTGGGCTCAGCTTCATCCTTTGGGGGATCTATTGCAGAGCTGGTTGGAACCTGCTGTGTCTGGCAGGGTCAGTCCCTAGCATCTTCTCACAGAGACCTCCCTGTAGTCTCCAGTACCAAAACCTTGCTGTGTAGACCCTGTACAAATTCATACTGGAGAATAAATGTGTCTTGCCTAATATTTGTGTCTCCCGTCTAAGCTAGCCATGGGTGCCAAGATAAGTCACATTCCTTACTAATTGGCATCCTGGGTTCTCCATCTCTGATTAATAGTATTCTTAAAGCCTCCACGCTATATTCTGCTGGCACACTGCAGAAGGGAAAGGCCAGAGTAGAGACGAAGCTGGAAGAGATCCCAGTTTTGGGAGCCATCTGCCATCATATGCAAGAAGTAAGTCCCAAGCCAAGTTACTGTCTTGTACTCTGGCTACCAGACTTGAATGGAGCATCCACTGTAAGAGAGGGATGGAAAAGAAAGTGGGAAGATGACAAATGCAAAGGCCAATCAGAAGTGTCCCAAAGCTTCTCATGCTTCTTGTTCACCTGCCCTCTTCTTGCCTCCACCAACCAAGTCCCATTATCCCCATATCCTCACTACATGCTATGTTACATTCTGAGTTGGAGACCCATTTGCATGATGCAGTATTGCTTCTCGGCTCTGGCTAGATAGAGAGAGATGTAGAGTACTTAGGCCATATGCACAGAAGCACTGGAGGATGTTTTTGGCAGTGTGCTTTACTATGTTCATTCGAGGACATGTCATTCAGGCCAGTACCTGTTAAAAAAATCTGAATCCAAAGATGAGTCATGAGTTGGCATCAAAGTTTATGTGAATAAAATACCCATTGAAAGGGAATAATGAGAACTTTAATTTTGGTGAGAAGAGCATCTGGTTTTGTGGCTGTCATTGAAATTTATTTCCTGGATTATATGAAGCATGCTGCAACACTGGGTAATTTTACAGTTTTTCAGAAGGATTTAACTTCTCATTTTTAATATGTGTTGTGGGTTGGACCCTGCTAGCAGCCAGACTCTCACCCAGCCACCCTCTCACTCACCCACCCCCAGCAGCAGGGGGTAGAACACAGGAAGAACAGCAGTGGGTCCCTGGCCCCTTCCCATGGAGGCCATGCCTGTCGCCCCCCACTGCTTAGATCTTCCAACCTACACCCAATACAATGGTTCTGAAATTGGTAGGATAAAACTTTACAGTCTCTAGTAGTCATCATGCAATTCTGTATAAACACCTTCACACTAAGTTCTTGGAATCTAGCATGATTTGCTCTTTTGATATTTGCTGTTTTGATTGAATCTGTTAAATATAGCTGGTATGCACAGTGATTCTTAGCTGGAAATGCAGCTTGCTTAGATACTAGTTCGTTGTGGTACGATGCCTTCTGTGAATGACAAAACTAGTCTCACTGGATTTCAGCTCCAGCCATGAGGTTTTGTATTTCTGGTAGTATATAAACACTGTATTCCTTTCATAATCTCTGTCAAAAAGCTGCACTTTTTGTCTTTTTTTTTTTTCCTTTCCTTGATTTTTTTATTTTCTTTTTGTTTTCCTGCTTTTTGTAAATCTTTTTTATAATCGTTCGTATGTTATGGAATAATTAGAATATTATTAAAACATCTCAATATCTAGCATTTTTCAAATTTGCATGCTCATGAACAGTATCTTCAGCTTTTTAAATATTCCTCAATTTACTTTCAGAACATTTCTACAGGGTCTTTACATCAAAATTCAATGCATAGTCTAGTCTTTCTGTATATAGACATCGATGGAAATTGGGGTGGACATGGCTTATGTCAGATGTTGGGGACTAGCTATTCTTCTTTTTTCATCAATGGGAAACTGAAAGGTATATTAGCAAATCAGCTGATCATATCCTGTGAAGCAGGATTTGAATCTACGTCTACAATGGGTAACTGCAGGGCTTTTACTATTAGGCTGTAAATTGCAATTTCCTGTTTTGCAAAATCACGTTCATCCTTTGCAGCTCCACTAATACTCTCTTCCAGGGTTCCCGCCTTGCTTTTTAATACCCCTTAACTAGTGCATTTTGTCAAGTTCCTGTGCAAGTTTTGTATTAGGCAAATGATGTTTTTATTTTACTTCTGCTTTTTATAAAAATTTGAATTATTTCTATTCCTGACATTCACTGTGGTTTCTCTTTTTTTTAAATGCATATATTAAACCAATTGTTTGTATCTCATTTACATTAAACAGAAATTGCTTCTTGAATGAGAAGACAAAGATCTTTATAGCTATACTTTGCTTTGCTTTGTGTTGGCAAAAGTGTACAGAACATGTTGGCTTTTCTCCTGTTCTAAGCAGTGTTATACATTCACAATTGAGTTTAATCATGAAATGAAAAGTTCATAAATATATCATGGGATAAACAAATGAGCTCTAATTTGTTTACCTAAGTGGCTTCCAAGTAGTTGGAGTTTTGAACTCCCAGAATGGATTACTTTCTTATTTTCAGGAGCAATTAATGGATATGGAGCTATAGTCCTACTACAACATACTGATCAGTACAACTGAGCAAATAAAGTAGAGAGTAGAACTGTTAGCAACAATTATATGCCTATTTCTGAAATACAGAAGCCTATTCAGAACTGTAGTCCATCAGCTTGCTCTGAATAGAGCTGTCTCTGAGTATAGCCACACTTCTGCCAGCAGTGTGGCAATACTGCTGTCTGTGTTAACCTCTGCTGAACTCTGACCACAAAGTATCCTAACCAGCCATCCACACCCCTGCATCTCATGATTATATTATGCTTCTCTGGAAAATGATGAAGCTACATCACAAAACTGACTTGTACAGAATTACTTGAATCAGTTCTAAACAAAGGTTATTTTCAAGTATGGACAAGGTTAAACTATTAATGTAACATCTAGAAAGCAAGGGACCCTTTCAGAGATAAAAAATATGGTAAGACTACCCTTCTGAGAAAAACCATGAGAGTTAGGTACCAGGCAAAGCACCTGTTCACTGAAAAATTTGGGTTTTTTTCCATCAAATAACATTTAAAAAATTATAGCCACAGTTACACTACTAAATACAAAATCATAGAAAAGTAGTGAGTTCTTATGATAATGCAGAGCATTTGCATAGATGGAGAACAGTGGGTGAAATGTTGTAGCATCACACAGCCACCTTCACACCACCTCTGAAGGCTTTTGGTATGGAGGTCAGAGCAAAGCAGCTGACTTGAAAGGGGTGAGTTGTTTTGGTATCCAGCATAAACTCAGTGTCGCTGCTTGAGTTCAGGAAAATGTCCTTCCAGGACACACAGCTCTATAACTGTTCTGATGTGTCTCTGAATTTTTTTGAAATGTGATATATTGACCATGCTGGGACAGATTTCTGAAGCAAGTGAAGGATTTGATCTGTTTGGGCCAATCTCCACATTATTGAGCAAAGCTTCCTACCCAGTGCTCTTCCCTTGAGTAAGACTTGAAAAATTGAGTGTGCAAGATTTGAACTTTATTTGTATTCATTACTTTATACCCTTCACCATTCTGTTAAATTTATGTCTCCACTGACTATTGCACCCTTTCTTAAATTGAAAAAAAAAAAATTAAAAAAAATTTCTCTTCAACCAGAGAACAGGTAGAGATTAAATAGTTTGCATAAACCATTTTAGAACCACGTTACTCTTAAAAAAAAAAAAAGAAAAAAGGCAAAACAAAACCAAACAAAAAACCAAACCAAAAAAAAAAAACCAAACAACAAACCAACCAGACGAAAAAGCTCCCTGTTCCTAAAGAGTGAATGGATGATTATTCAAAGACTCTAAAAAGTCTTCAGACCTTTTTCTCGGGTAATTTTTCCTTAAATTCAGTAAAATGGATACTCCTTCTTAAGCTGCTCAGGTTTCTCCACCCTTCTTGTCCTCTCTGATGACTTTGAAGTTTTCCTGCAAGCTTGTAAGGATGTTTCCAGCAATCTGGATTTGATCTCAAGTTCTATAATCAAATTGTTATGCTTTCAATTTTATTCAATTTTTTTGGTCTTCAGTTAAGCTTGAACATTAGAATCTGTACCCTGCTTACTGTGCTCTTGCAGTGCACTTTCACAACATGGAGAGAGGCTACCTCACAGGGGATAAAAAATAGTGATGTTCTTGTCATAAGCTCTGGCAAGACTTGCAGATATGTCTGCCATGTTTTCCTTAAAAGCCAACAATAACATGAAACTGTGTCCACTGAGAAACAGGGAAAGCTAGAAGAATTAACTCTGGTTACTCTGTGTACTCTGGTTTCCATCTTTGTGGCTGATTTACAAGAGACATTCATAGTCTTTATGTTTACATAGATACCAGAAATAAAAAATGTTAATTAAAGCTTTGTACACCAGACTTCTGCTTCTGCTTGTACCTTCTCTTTACTTTTCAAGACCTTAAATATAAAAAATGATAGCTCTGCTAAGAAGTTGGCCAAGGGTAGAGTTATCTTCCAGTATCTTTTCTTCCTTGAAATTTCTGCTATTCAAAAGTTTTATTCTGAAATCCCTTATTTTCTACTCAAGTTTTGTTGTCCAGTCATTTCAGCTTTCTTAAAGCTTTTTTTTTTTTTAAGGTTTGTGAGATATACCATTCCCTGAAAGGTTAAAAGAACTGGACTGATTAAGAAAACAATCTAAAAATCCAAGAAACAAATTTTTAGGTATTTTTGCAACATAGAATAGAGGTTAGAAGGGACCTCTGGAGATCATCGAGTCCAACCCCTCTGCCAGAGTAGGATCTCCCAGGGCAGGCTACACACGAACAGATACAGGTGGGTCTTGAAAGTAGAGAAGGAGACTCCACAACCTCTCTGGGCTGCCTGTTCCAGTGCTCTGTGATCTTCAAAGTGAAGAAGTTTTTCCTCATGTCAAGGTGGAACTTCCTGTGTTCGTTTGTGACCATTACCTCTCATCCTGTCACAGGGCACCAGCCCCTTCTACTTGACACCCACTGTTCAGACATTTGTAAACATTAATAGGATCCCCTGTCAGTCTTCTCTTTTCCAGGCTAAACAGCCCCAGGGCTCTCAGCCTTTCCTCATAAGAGAGATGTTCCAGTCACTTCATCATCTTCATAGCTCTCAGTTGGACTCTCTCTAGTATTTCCCTGTCTCTCTTGAACTGGGGAGACCAGAACTGGACACAATACTCAGATGTGGTCTCACTATCAGAGAGTAGTGGGGGGGAAGAACCTCCCTCGACCTTCTGGACACACTTTTCTTTATGCACCCTAGGATACCATTGCCCTTTTTGGAGTTCAGAGGTAGACTCTTGGCCACTTCACTGCCAAGTAAAGTGAGATTAAAACATGTAAACTACTTTTTTATTCTTTTAATAATACAGTAATTCCGATGTCACTCATCTCCATTGAAGAAATATAGTAGGATTTTTCATGATTAAAGCATGAATTTCCTAATTGTTTTCCGAGTGATTTGAGATTCGCCAGTATTATGGTTTGAAGTACTTGTTTTCATTAAAGGCAAAGTACTTTCTTGAATAAGAATGTATTTGAAATCCTTCCCTTGGGCCTGTTGCATGTTATTATTTCTTCTGTGTGGTTTATGCTGTCGTCTGAAGCCTGTAGTTTTGCTGTGCTAGTAGCCATTTTGCTCAGATTTGTCTTTAGCTCAGCTTTGTAGGATTTTCATGTCCTAAATGAATAAAATTTATTTATAAAATTCACTTTGTGCTTGTTGTTTGGTGCATAGCTTAATGTTCTAAGGCAAATACAATGATGGAAAAAGCCTCAATTACATGTCGTATGCATTAATAATTTAGGGAAATGTATCTCTGTATCTTCATTTCTTTTTTTTTCCCCCATTTAGGAGTGTAGGGCAATATGTGCATCCACTCTCAAGGCTGGGCACTAATTGTACAGATGTGTTCAGTATTGTCTTGACCAACACAGTAACTTAAACATTTCAGTAACTGTTGAAGGCAGTAGCCAGTGCAGCAACATTCTCCTGCCTTTAGGAGAAAACAAAGAAAAGAGGAATTAAGCACAGAAGCCGAGGTGCATTCATTCCATTCACACAAGTGGGGTACACAGCAGTCACTACTACATACATAGAAGCTAGTCTCACCGTTAGGACTATGTCTTGCACACTGGATACACTGTTGTTCATCTGCCTCGGTTATCAACAAAGACCTCTCATTTCAGAATTGAGAGCCTTGGCTTTTTGCAGTGGTGCATTAACATTAATAAACATTAAGGTATCAGTAAATTAATTTATTCTTTTTGGCTTCATGATGCTGTACTAACTGATCTGAAATTAGTTAGGAAACTCCTCTCCCCCTTCCCTCACTGCATGCGCCTCCCTGATTGTCTGTCCTAAACCTTTGATGTTAGCTGCTAACATTTGGTTATGACTATAAAATAATTCCTTTTAAATTTTGTAAAATTTAATTCTTGTCCTCTAGTAAATAGGTACATAAGGGACTATGTGTATAACACTGTCACCGAAATTCCTTATCTCCTTACCACCTAACATACTGCTGTGTGAAATGTAGTCATTGTTACTGTGCTGTGTTCTCTTTTCTAGTTTCCAAATAAAACGGTAGCCCAAGTTGCCTGCAGTATGCTGAACATGCTGATACATTATGTGCATAGACTTCAAGTGTATCAAGCTAATTCACCTTTAAGAATTATTCAAGTAAGCAATTTTTAAAAATGTGAAAAAAATTATATCTTTAAATGTAACAGTAAAATGTATTTCACTGAAATTAAAATACCAGAATATTGACAAGTATGTTTCACAAAATGTTAAATTAGTAGAAACAGTCTTATTGGTCATTGAGTGGGTTCACATTGCACTTACTTGTTGACTCCAATATTAACATGTAAAATGGTGATGTCATGCTTATTTTTTCACCAGTACAACTGTGTACATGAAAACATTGTCATTGAAGTGCAAATTATCTTTAATATTAAAGATCTCTAAATATGTTTAAGTTTAGTAAGAAAGTGACCATTTAAAATACAAATCTATAATTCTATTTTTCATATCCTTATACAAAACAGTTTACATTAAAGTGTTTCAGTATAAAGCAAAAGTTATTATTTTGAATACAGTTTAAATAACGAGGAAGTAGACTATAGACTCTGTGAGTCTGAACCACAGAGAAAAGATAGAGGTCTCCCAGGTAACCAGAAAGGGAATTGCACAGAAGCTTCTTAAGAGGTATAGCAAGTGTTTCTCTGCTCCTCTGCAGTCATATTGTTGATTAAGTAGAGGCAGAGTGTTTACAAATTCTAGTACCTGCTTAAAATGTATTTTAAAATTTATTTTAAAAAAAATTATTAATTTCTTTATGCTTAAATATTTAAATT
>JANIJG010003825.1:17574-28830 GCA_024611175.1 Megaceryle torquata | reverse complement strand
ATAAATAAAAATAAAGAGAGAGAAAAAGAGAAGGAAGGTGCCTGGGAAAACTCTGTCCTTTTCTTAAATACTAGTGGTGATGTGACCAGTAGGATTTAGACCAAGACATAAGTCAAAAAATGTGAGATGGATAAATATAGATCTTAACTGTCAGCATCTGCGAAAGAATAACAGTGTACAAAGAAACATGCAAAAGAACAAAAAACAGAAAACTTCTAACAGGTCTTTATCTAGAATCACAAAGATGCAGCTACCTTAGGCAGCCTTCCAGAGTTTTGTATACACTGTTGGAATCATGGTGCTCACAGCTACTTGTGACTGGTCACCAACTGGCTTCATCCAGTAGAAACAAGACTAGCAGTGGTTCAGAACATTTCTCAGAGACTAAAATTTCCCCTTTCAGGCAAAATTAGTGGTAAAAATTGATGAGGCACAGACCTAGTCTTCATGTTATATCACAGGCATTTTGGTGAAGATGGAAAATGCAAAGACAGATGCTGACACAAAAAGGATGTCATGTCTTCATTCTTCTTGTGTTGCACCAGAACCCATTTAAATATGGTTTCATATGTGCTAAGACAAAATGTAAAGTATTTTGGAAGATTCCTTCTTTTATATCCCAGTATTATGAAATAGAAACTTAAAGCAACTTTTGCTGAAGCTAAAGAAATTAAAACGGTAGCGCATCAGACAAGAACCTATGCAGACTTCAGAGGTTCAAATGTAAAACATTCTGTCCCACCAACAGAAACGTATAGCTGCCAAATTGTGATTTCTGTACTACCTGACTATATAGAGGGTTTATGCCTGAATGATTCATGTATTACTAAGGACCCTGAAATCTGATACCTACTGAAATCTGTATTAGAACACTATTCTCAGCAATCCATTTTCTGCTCCGAATACTTGTCAGTACTGTGCTGCATGAATAAATACGATGAAGAACTTGTTATCGTGCTGGGGGAAATGAAGTTCCCCACAAAAGGTAGCTGAGGTAAGCACACAGCGTTTTTCAAATTTTGCTGCATGTATGCAAGTGCTCTGTAATCCTATGTAAATACAGGCATTCAACTGAATTTAGAACATTTTGAATCATCAGTATTAATACATCCTACTCTTGAATCAAAGCAAATGAAAGTTCAATCTTATGAAAAAGATCTCTTCACCATTTTCTGAAATCCTTAATGGCAAAGAAAGAAGGAAACCTCCCTCTAATACAGTCACTGAAAATGGCTTTCTGCCACCATATCTCCCAGAAGTCATATGTAAATAATCTATGTTCTATTAACCAGTCACTTCATTGCTTCAGTTTTCACACTTTCCACCTGCTACTAATTTCAGTCCTCACATGTGTCACCCGAGACTATGATGCTTTTCAAATGAATACTGGCAATTTATTCTCCTGATTCTAAACCTCTTCATAGTAAACTGAATATTTTTAGATAAAAAGCTAATTGAACTTGTGTGCCTTCAGGAATTATTTAGTGTTCTACATTAACATAGCATATTTTTAGAAAAATAAAGCAAGAGGTTCCTGATGCAAAATGCATAGAAAAATGTTCTTGAAGCCTGTGGAAGCAAAAGATATACTTAATAGTATATTATTTTGAATCATCATGAACAAAAAATACACATCATCTACATGGATTCTACACAAGCATGTGTCCTGGTCTGAGCTAGAACAGAACTAATTCTGTTCAGTGATTTTACTTTTCGGCTCAGTTCTTCTAAGAAACTGCAGTGTCTGAAGTTAACAGTGTATTTTTGCAGGCAGTGCCTGATTCTAGCAGTGGTAACACTCCATGTTTAGAGCTACTATCAAGGACTGGTGTGAAGAAAGGTTCTTCCTTATACTTATTCCTATGGAGACCAAGGTTACTGGTAAATCTTGTGCACCACATTAAGGGTGCAGTAACAGGTCGCACCTGTGGGGAGAAGCAGACAGCACAGGTGACCCTAAACTGAGCAGCAAGAGATTCCATATAGTCATATTCAGTATAAAACTGAGGGATCACAAGGGTCAAGCTCTTCTTCAATGGCCTGCATCCAGGGGGGACTCTGTCCATTCTTTTGCCTTCAATCCTGATCTGCATGTTCCTAAATCCAGTTCTAGAATCAGCTCCTGAATTTGCTTCCTGTCTGCTGCTGAGTCCATTCAGGGACTTCCCCAGTGCCCACCCACAGAATCAGTGGTGACAGTGACATAACTGCCATCGAGGGGATTGGGTTCAATATCGATTTTTTGTGTATTTCATTTTATTGTTATTATTTTCATTAAAGCTGGCTTAGATTATTTTCCAGCCAAGAAGTCTTCCTACCTTATTCCCTTTCTTATCCCCCTTTCAGGAAAGGAGAGGAGTTAATAGAGAGAGTCTGTCACTCATGTACTGGTCAGCCCAGCCACAACCCTAGACATTATAAATAAAAAAAAAAGAAAACAACCTCCTTGTTTTGTCTCCTTAAGGGGTTATCATAGCAACTAAAGTACTTCATCTGTGACAAAAGATAAAGTTAACTCTAGTATTAAAATGAAGTTGCTCCTGAAAAGCCAATCACATAGTTAATTCTACTTCTGTGTCCTAAATCTAAGGCTTATAACAAAACCTCTGTTAGTGTCTTTGTTAGTCCTTTTGCTGTTGAGACCTTTTCACCATGACAAATAACTTCATCCTACCTGCATTTTATTTTGCTTTTTTTCTATGCATCCATCTTTCAATCTTCAGGAATCTACTTCAAAAGGCACACAAGTCCTCTGATGAGACCATCATGTCACTACATCTATGCAATTCATGGAGTGCCACCGATTACATCTAGGCAACATCTATATGCAGGTAGAGTTGTTTTGAATAAATCAAAACACTCTCGGTATATCAGTTGGCAGAATCCCTGATTTTGTTGCTATGCAAAGTGCAACAAAAACCGTAAGCCCTTATGCTTTGTTGGGTGAAAGCAGTGATACAAATGTAGATTAGTGGATACTTTGAGGAAACTCTGTTCTACTTTTGAGAACACATCAGAATGAAGAGATAATCTGTAATATTTACAGTCCCTCTTTTCTTCCTTCACTAGCATTGTAGAGGAGCACAACTTCATTTTAGCTTGACATTCTTGAACTTATTTTTATTGGATAATACTCCAGCTACCTAAACACTAGATGTTCACTCAGAATATGCTAGGTGTATATATGTATGCATGCTTATATACACATGTACATACATGCTGCAACACATACTACTGCTGGATTAATGGAAGAATTTCTTAAAGTATTCCATATAGTCCAGCCAACACCCAGGATAAACTGTTTTTACATGTTAGGCACCTCATCACATTTTAAACCAAATACATTTTACCCCACACAAATGACACCTTGTACTTATGCTTAAAACAGAAAACTCCATGCAAAGGGCTTCTAAGTAAAATTCTCCTTCATTTCATTAACAAAGTAGATAGAGAGACAACAGCTTTTATTAAACAAGACACAACTTTCAATAACATAAATATCTCACAAACTGCAAAAAAACCACTTCGGTACCAAAGTACTTAGAACTTCCTGGAGATGGACCATTTAACGGAAAGGATCAGCCATCTTGTAACATTTAAAAAGATAATTAAAATATGCTCCTACTTTAAGGCAATTTTTCATTTTCCACTTGTCTGTGGCAGGCACCCACTTCTTAACCCATAGCACCTGACTTTGCTGCACTGTAACAATGATCTCAGACTAATGCTCCCCATTGTCAGGAAGCAGGGGGCAGTGGAAAGAAAGCAAACCAGAAAGACCCAAAAGCAGACTGCCACACTCCATTTTTTATTACCATTTCCCAGTGACTCATTCCATCTGACTGAAAATGGGAGACAGAACATAGAAGTTTTCCCACCAGATCTGTCAACCCAGCCCATTAGCTGGCCTCTGGCTCTAGCCTTAAGCAGTAAGGGAAAGCTCTAGTTGTGCAGAGCACTGTGAGGCAGCAAAATGAGGTTAGCATGGAGTTTTTAGGAGTCCAGGTAAGACATGAAGGGCCTATTTGCACCAGGAAACAAATGAAACATCTTCTAAATTACTGCATAGAAGCACAGAAAAACCTTTGGGCATTTCAAAAGCGGTTTAAGAACACAAACTCTCAACACTTACATTTCATTTGCTTGAAGATGGACTTGTTGGGCTCAAGCCAGTGCTGAAAAGTCAAAAAAGGGAGCAGAGGTTAATACAGATCACAGCAGACAACAACATCCTTGTAGATGTATGCCGTACCAAAAATAGAAAGTAGGATTTTTGTTTCACTGAGACATACAAACTGTAAAAAGTACCTCCATATTCTTATAATACTGGAATTGCACTGTATAAGCATACTTGGTGTTACCACTGATTATAAGATTCAGTTGAGACAAAAATATGACAAATATTTCAAAGACAAATTTAACTCTAGTGGTTAGCTTGAAGCAGACATTTCAGTCTTACACTTTCAGCCATTTTTTTCCAGATCATATTGGACAGCAGACACTGCTCAGAAATGTTAACATAATCTGTTCATTAATGCTGCCTTCTGCAGTTCTTATAACTAAAGCATGTGTAAATACTGCGTTCTCAGTCAGCACCCTCGCAATACAAGCTATTGTTCTGTTTTAGCAAGAATTAAAAATCTGAAGGAGAAAAGAGTGTATTTTTCCATTAAATGTTTAGAATATGGTCAATGCACAACAGAGGTATGGGTTACCTATCAGTTATTTAGTAACTTTCCTGGGAAAGACTGCAATGGGAGGAAAACTTTCATTTTTTTTTATTCTCCCAGAAAATAAACTCAATGTTCCTGTGACAAAAAGCTAGGCTCACATTTTAGTTAAGAGCTTTAGCACATCCTCTGCTAACACTAGCTGAACTTTTCAGGAGGATGTTTTGATTGACAAAAGAACATGCTGATATTCAAGTGACACTTCTGATCACAGGCAACAGCATTTGTACTAGGATTTTTCCTGTAAGCAAATATCCTCCACACTAAAATGAGATTTGTGTTGCAGAAGCAGCTGGCCAAAAGGCATAGTACTCAGCTTTAATAAGCATAATCAACACTGGAAGACCTTGAACTAAGGGGTTCCATTTTTAACCCTTTTCTTTTGAGCTCAAACTCTACAGTCAGTCTAGTATAAAAACAATAGCATATTTTAAACCACATTTAATACATAAAATATCCCACACCAGCTACTATTTTCCTCACAGTTTATAGTAATTCTATTACAGATAAAGGCCAGAAGATAGTATTTTTTAGGAACTGCTATTTTTAAAGTCATGACATCTCAAGAATTCAGTCAGAATCAGGGGTAACTGAAAATTAGTTTGCTGCGATGAAGCTTCTGACAAAACAAACACCTTGAAAAGATCATTTTCAAATATCTGCAGCTTATATATACTGTGTCTGCTCATAAACTCCTGCATGTAGTTTACAGCAATATTGGAGATACGTGCTACTATGTATTTCTGATTGAAGCTCAGTTATCACTGAGAGACTGATACAGAACCCTGGCATTCAAAAAGAAACAAAACAAAAAACCAACAACCCCAAACTTCAAATACCAACAACTAAAAATAAGCCCACACTGTTTCTTCACCTACTCCCTCTCCCCATTAGCTAACTTTCTTAGGGAAAAAAAAAAAAGAAAGAAACAGAATTGAGAAAGCAATGACCGTTTCACCAACCTACCAGAAATACCTACCTCATTTCATTCTCTTTTAGATCACAGATACATTATTCATACATTTTGCTCTGAATTATGGGGAGTGACGGTAGCTCATGATAAGGTAAAGCAATTTAAGAAATTTGATATAGTTTGCAGTACTTTATAGATACATAATCCAGAATGAATTCACAGAAGGAAACCAGTCAAGAAACACACATATACAAATGTACTTTCCTTAATCTCTTCACACACCCCCCCTTCCTCTACCAGGACTGAGGCAGTCCTAGCCAAAGATTCAGACAGCAAAGAGGAGCTGCAACAGTGACCTGTGCTGTACTGTTCCCAGGGAACTGAGAGCTAAGAGGTGTCTCAATATTTTCATCTGGCAGGAGTACAACACAATTTGTTTCATATTTCTTTTTGAAAGGCTAGGCTAAGCTATTAGCACAGACCAGGTCAGCACTTACAGCTGTCTGAAAAAGTCAACTACATATTCTAACAAAAAGTAATAGGTAATAAAAAGCCAGTTTGCAAATATGGAACCCTCATAACTCACCATATGAACAATGAAAAAGAGGAAACATAGATTAAATCCTTCAAGCAGTGCACCAAACCCCAGGAACAGAGCTTCCAGGTAATGTCTGAAAGCAAACATGTTTCAGTAAGACCTGACTTTAATAAGTTAAAAATTGATTGAAAAGACACTGAGCAATTAAGCAATCTAGACTTTCACTTGGAGGTCAAGTAATTGGCAGGCAGTTTTTAGAAGCTCAGATTTCTGTGGTGACCTTCTGTTGGTGGAAGACTGCAAACATGTAGGAAATTCAGCTGAATCTTCCAGAAAATTGAGCCGTTACTTTGTAATTTGTGGAGATTTTCAAAGACACAGCAATTAGGTGCTTAATGCTCTCTGAGTGTCAGAAGAAGATAAATACCTCAACGTTTCTAGTACTTCTGAAAATAGCCATGCCTATATTTGTTTGCGTATTTCAATTTGAGTTTCTGGAAAGATTTTCCCCTGAGTACCTGTCTTCCAGCATTACAGCACTGATTATTAATAATTAATAACAGTGCCTCATGTCTACTATAGAGTATTCTTGCTATATTTATTCCAAGATTAATTAGTTTTTATAGCTAGAAACAGAATAATGTTCCTATTAAATCACCAAAGGTTTTCTACAGGAAATTTCAATTGAAAAGCATCTGGTTTTGCAAAATGCTTTTTCCATGTATCAATCTTTTTTAAATAAATTTGCTGAAAAAGATTTTAAAAGTCCTCAGATGAAAGGAAAATATAATATTTCAAGTTAATTTATCAGGCCAAATTTTTAAAGTATCTTAACTCTTCAGCTGCTTTCAATTCTCCTGCCTTGCAGGAACAGACCATAATGCCTTTCCAGCTCCTTATTCTAAGGCTAACACTTCATAAGACAAAGAAAAAAGTCAGATGTAAACTTGAACCAGAGGCAAGAATCTTCCATCTCAGTCCTTTCAGTAAAATGTGCAAAATAGGCAGGAGAAAAAAGGAAAAAAAAAAATCTTACATAGTTTCATTTTTGCCCCATGCATTTTCCACTGTTGTCCATAAAGGTTGCTTTAATTGGACAATAGCCTACAACCTCACACCAGCTTGGCTTTATACATTGACGGTACTTAATGATCATTAGAAATCACTCCTGCAGATGCTGAGCCTCCCATTTCCCTGATGGTATGTTAGCAACACGGTTGTTGCCCAGTGGAGAAGAAAAGACTTTGATCCCCATTCAGCTAACACCTATTATTAAGGATCCTGTGAGGAGATTCATGTTCATCACTGCCAATTTCTAGTCTCTTCTGCTGAAAGAGGTCTGGGTAAGAGCTGGGTATCTAGATGGTTAGGCAGATGTCCTCACAGAAGCCAAAGGCAGAAAGAGAGATCTTGAAGGTTAGTCACGGGATATTTAATGAGCCATGGTGCTTCAAGTGTTAGCAGAGAGCTAGCAAACTATTATGGATATGACTTTTGGTCCTGGTATCTTAAAATATGCTGAGAATTGCCTTCTGACTAAGGTTTCATTTTGACCACACGCTGCGTTTCAGATTAGTGCAATTTTTACTTTGTAAATACATCCCTCACCTCTGATCAGCCTTTAAGTGGCACTGAGTAGTCATTAGCAAGGCCAGGTGTGTTCTTGCTTACCCACAAATGCTGAGCAGATGTCCTACCAGCTTCCACAGCAAAAGCTCAGGATGAGCAAGGATACTATGCAAGGGCAAAAGTACCTTCTTTATTCTATAAAGTCTATTTAACTCCACAAGCACTGATACACTTCTAGTAAAGGCATTCAGACAGCAATCTATTTCAAATTAAGTAATTTACTGACAAGCTCATACAGGACAGAGCTTGCTCTCAGCACAGTATAGGGTTAAGGGGGTTAGAACAAGAAGCAGGGAGGAAAGAGAAGACGACATCCTGTTTTTATTCTTACAGCCGTTGTAAGGGGTCAGGTGTCACTAAAATCCCCCACGCTGTTCTCCCTCTACATTGCAACAGACGCTCTACAGAGCAAAGATCTGTGCTACAGTCTCCTCTTCCTACAGACGCCTAAGACTGGCATAAAACAAAGCACACCTTCTAAAAAACTGGCAAGCCAAAAGCAGGTGCTTGGGACCTCATCAACCAGAAGGCCAATGAATTCAGTGAAAAGTCTCTCCCCTCTTCCAACACAAGATGCTCTTGATTTAGTTCCTGTGTTTCCAACAGTAGCAGTAATGAAGAAGGGGCAACCAAAAGTGGCAAAATGCTGTGAGTACTTAAATCCTCCTCAGCAAGCAATGCTCAGATGTGTAAGTAAAACAGAATCAGAAGAACCTGCAGATGTCACAAGAATATTCTAGCCAGGCAAGGACTGGACTTGAAGACTTTGCTTAACGGACAGAAGATAGCAGGAGAATATACACACTGAAACACTGCTAGGAAAGTACTAAAAAACTTTTTATTTAAACAACATCCCTGTATTGCTCTTGAAAATTAATACCTAGTATTTTTCTCAAATCAAAATAAAAATTAATTTGCTTTAGCCTCAAGGTAGTTACTTGCACTAGGTCACCACCTGACAAAAGTCAGACTCAGAAAAATAGTATCCAAAGCTAATGGAAATTCAGATAGAGAAATTAATCGGGTGCCCACTCTATATCAGCACAATAGATGTCAAATGACCCAAGGCACCTTTCACGTCTCCTTAATGCCCTGAGGCTGACACCATTTTTTCATAGCTTCAAGAACCTCTGTACCAAGAATATTGATACTGTTCTATTGCAGCAAAGGAGCTGTTCCTCTGGACTGTTCCCAGAATCAGAGCATCAGCTCTGGTTAGTGGCATGCTAAGCAGGAACAAACAATGTACTTCACTATCACAAAAATTAATCTGTTCCAGATATAGTACTGTACACTGGAACAGAATCACTGTTTGTATGATTCTGAGATTGAATTAAACAAATTTTCAAATTCTCACTCTGTTATTCCTATTACACTAAAATATTCAGAGAAATTCCAATGCCATAAGTTGGAGTGGCTCAATCAGTATATAACCTCTACATCAGCTGAACAGCTGGCCATAAAATCTGCATATTTTGATGTATGCATGAATAAGCACATGCTTACCGACAACAGGTTCACAACCGATGAAAAAATTATCTTTAATAACCTGCAGAATGAATTGGTTTACAAGGTTACCAGTCTTCATCCAAGATATTTCATTTAGTAGCATTACTGCTGAATTAAGTGTATATGGATATTTGCACTTCTATGCATTTGTGCCAAGACTTTTTTAGTACAGAAATGCCCCTCTACTAGTAAAGCAAGGGTTTACTTAACACAGCACTTTGTCCACAAAAATGGCCTGAAGCAAACTGAAAAAGAACAAGAGCAGTAGGTCCCATTGTGTTCACTTGGTTTTTTTCCACCAGCCTCCATTACAATTTGTTTGTAAGTCTTTACAGATTTTCACCAATTTGTCTGAACTTTTATTCTATTTAACAGTTTTTATCTTTCAGGCAGCTACAACAATTAATTCTATGACTAGGTATGACATTTAAAATAATATTTCCGTATACCAATTGCTTTACAATTTCCCTAAGTGTGTTTCAGTTCTAAGAACTACAGGGCAATCTCTCCCTCATCACCTTCTCCAAGCTATTTTACATCCTATCTTTCTATTTCATTCTCACTTGCTCACTTGTTCTCTCTTGCTCACCTCTTTTCCTAGCTGAATTATTCTAGTCTAATCCATGTCACTGTGTGTGAAATTAATTCGTAGTTGATATCATAGCCTTCTTTGTTCCTTTTCTAGTTCTACTGTAATTTTATTGAAGCAGCATGACTTGAACCGCACACACAAAGAAAGGTCACAACAAGACTTCATGCAAAAGCACATAATTTTTGTGATAATTCTGTCCAGGAGGAGAGATTCATGTGCACAGAGAACCATTAAAATTTTAATTAACCTATGGCTCAGTCACTCTGGGGTTCATCCTGTAATACTTCTTCCCCACCTCTTCAAAGAGACTGTAGACCTTCCAGATAAGCTCTCTTTACATAGCTGTGTAGAGCCTTACACAAAGACATTGCTTTGTCAAACTGAGGTTGCAAATTATCTGTTGTCTCTTTCTGCCAGCCTTCACCACCCCCACATGGGACATTTTTAAGAACATGTATTAAATAGCTGTTGTTGCTAAGGCAGAGATCAGCTGCACCCAAGACTCACTGACCCTTTGATGAGGAACTGCTGTATATTTCTGTACATTTTGTGTACATGTCTCACTAAAAACAGAACTGCTACTTCATGATAAAGAAAATTCATTACTGACAGACAACAGGCTTCAGTTTCCATCCTTTGTAAATACTGGGACAATGTGAAGTTCCATTTATAGGATTAAGCAAATACTCTGCCCATGTTCATTGGAAGCACTGGAAGCTCTAGACTAAAAATGAAACTCCCCAGCAGTCTTACTAGTGAAATAAACATACAATCTGACCAAAAAATGCCTCTGCGTAGGGTTGCCTCCTAGTTTTCAAATTGTCTAAGCTTGCAAGGAGAATGAGAATTTTATTTGCCACCTTTCTCTAAGAGGATACTTGCAAATGTACTGGCAAATTGGTAGTGCACAGTATCATCTTTCTAACAATGCGAAGAGCCAGAGTCGGTGCTCTGGGGAAGTCAGAAAATCCCAGCATACTCACAGCCACCACTGAAGATTAGCTGCATGGTGGGAGTGTATTCATACAGCATTTTCACTGATGTGAAAGCTTTGTTTTCATCCTGCCAGGCATACATGCACAGAGCTAAACCCACTGCACTGCTCTGCTGCTCCCAGACAGCCCTGCAGCACGTGCAAATGACAAAGCACCTTAATGCCTCAGGGTGATTACGATGTCAAAAGATTTTACAGTGATTGGTGAGACTTTACAGATTCTTCAGGGTCCTACAAAGGTTTTTTGTAATAGCTAACACTTCCAATCTACCCCATGGGTAGCTCCAAGGTGTTTCTGCCTAACTACCACCTCATACTTCAAAATTCAATAAAATAATCACAAATGCATGC
>JANIJG010003822.1:8351-20539 GCA_024611175.1 Megaceryle torquata | reverse complement strand
CCCGGGGCATCCTCCCGGGGCATCCTCCCGCGCCTTCGTGTCCCGGCGCCGCGGACGGGTCCGGCGGCTCCGGGGTGATGCTGGTGAAGAGCTTCGACACTTTTTTATTCATCCCTGAACTGGTGCTCCGGGTCCTCGTTATACCGAGGAAGGCGCGGAAGGAGTGGTGTGCCCGAGGCAAGTGGACATTCAACATCAGCACTCCGACCCCCCTGCTCCCCCTTTTCCCCTGTTCCTTCCCTCTCGCCCCTGCTTCCGTCTTCCCCCTTCCCTAGGCCATCAGAACCCTCTTTCCTTTATTTTTTGCTTTCTTCTCTTTATTTCCTTTATTTTCTTTCTCTTCATTCCTTTCTTTCTTTTAATTCTTTTATTTCTTTCCTGCCCCAGCCCCCTCTCCCGCAGCGGCCATGGCGGAGCGGAGCGTGGTGCCGGCCGCGGGCCGTTGCTGGGAGGGGGTGGAGCAGCGCCCGGCTGAGCCCGGAACGGGGTCGGGGCGGCTCCAGCGGCTGCAGCACCACGGGCAGCTCCCGTAGGGAACCGCCCTGCACCGGGCAGTCCCGGGGCGAGCGGGACTGAGCAGCGGGCAGGGAGGCTCCCAAGATGCAGCATCCCCCCCCCCAGCCTTGCCCTGCATCCCCTCTTCCCCAGCTGGGGTCTGACATTTGAAGGTCAGGAGCGGGCAGGGAAGGGAGGCTGGGCGGGTTCCCTGGGCTGCTTTGCGGCAGGGAGCGCTCCCTGCAAAGGCTTCGCCTCTGCTCGGGGTGGAGGACGGGCGCGGGAAAGGGGATGCCTGCAGGAGGAGGCGGGATGCAGCCGCTGCAGTGCTAGAGCAGCCAGGCAGGAGGCAAGAGTTTGAAAGATACCCCCCAGCATCCAAAATCCTTCATCTTGATTCTTCTTTCCCTCTCTTTTTTCCTCTCTTTTCCTCCCACCTTCACATTTTAATCTAACGCTTGGTGCGTTGCTTAGAAATAAATTCTCCTTTGAGACGTTGGTAAAAATTATGTTAATGTGGTACACTGTACTTTGTATGGACTGCATTACAGTTACTAGCTGCCAGCCAGACTTCAAACTCCTCTTGGATGGATTACAGCTACACAAGCAATTGATTAGTAAACCGCAAGAAAAACAAACAAATAAATTAAAAAAGAAAAAAAAACCAAACAAAAAACCAAAAACAAACAAACAAACAAACAAAAAAAAAACAGAGAGAGAGAGAAAGAAAAGAAAACACCACAAAATCAAACCTGCTGGTGCTAGAAAAAAACCAAAACAAAACAGTACAGCTCCCATTGCAAAGCGGAGGAATGCTGAGGGTGGAGATTCTAACTCCACCTTCAGAAAGATGCTGAAAAGGATCTGCCCTGGCTCAGCAGTCTCTGAATTTTTAAGCAGGTGGTCTTGTTACCAGGCAAAATCCTCAAAAAATCACTTTCTTGCTTTTACCCTGGGACAATGCACGGTTCCTGGGTTTGCTGCTTCTGTGGCTTCTCTGTGGAGAGTTGGGGAAGTCTGAGGGACAGGGTTAAACTTTGCAAACCACATGGAGCATCGCACCTCTGCTGGCTCATTAATATGATGCTGTCATAGGACTGCAGCACTGCAGTCAGCAGAGAAGTCAGAATTATCCACGGCATCTGCTGGGTTGTATTTGCAAACAGAGGCAGCTGGATCCACAGTTTAACCTCTCTGGAGTTATACATGATAAACAGAGAGAAAAGGGGTTATTCTAATTGAAGCAATCACATATTCTAAATCTGTTCCATTAATTTTGCTAGAACTTTTCTCCAAATTCTTTTGGATTTAATTGGAAATGAAAACGAAATTGCTGGCTATTACAGTACTGCATTTAGTTTCCTTATGGGGAAAAAATGACGTTACGATCTGACTTATTGCTGCTTTTTTTTCTCTGTTAAGTAAAGACTGGGAGGGGGGAACAGATCATGGTTTTATACGTGTGGAAAACTTACCATAACAGAAACATATGGTTTAACAGCAATGCTTGGGAGGTTTTATTGTCCTTTTAATCCTCTGGAAACAAGTGAATGGTGCTGAACAAGAGGCACATGCTGAACATTGTCACAGAACTCCCTATCATTACATACCTGGGTGTATGGACTGTTTAAAATCCATTTACCCAGTATGCAAAATAAATTGTTGCTTTATAATCAAGCAGTGATAGCATTTCAGTTACTTATTTAATGTTGAAATGCAAGCAATGAAAACTTTTATAGGATACAATAATTTTCCTAATATTGATTACCTTTGAAAATTGGGATATTTAGGCGAGAAAAAGTTTGCATTCAGAGAGGCATTTACAGAAATCCTTCTGAAATTAAAGACATTGTTTTAATTTAGAACACATTCTCAGAACATTTCTGATCTACAATCAGATGCTGGTGGACAGTATCCTGCCATGTTTTCCTGAAGGTGATCTGAAGGTTAGAATGAGTCAGGGAAATCGGTCTTAAATGTTGCCTTGTTTCTGATGAGCAATTAATCCCTTTTTCTGTCAGTACGCAGTCTGGAGATTTGGAAATGCAGATGAATATTTCTGTTTCTGGAGAACTTTTTGCCTCCAAGTTTAACCAAAAAACATTGCTACTTAGGAGCAAACAGCAACCTGATGTCTCAGGCTTGGGAGCAGAAGAAGGGAAGGAACTGGCACTCCCACCAAATTGAAAAGTAGCAGCATTGATTTTCACCTCAATTATACACTATTGACAAACCTGCATTAAAGAAATACTACAGGAGGATGAGTCCTGAAGAGTCCTTAAAAAGAAAAGGAAAAAAAAAATATAGGAAGGTGGAGTGGAAGGACAGCCTGATTGCTTCCAAATAAAGGAGTTTAAAATACATCCAGTAATAATGAGTAACTTGAATATCTTTTAATAAATTATAGAATCTTATGAGCGGAAGAAAAGGGGATTTGGGGTGTTTTTTTAATATTATAGAGAGACAGTAGAGTGGAGACTACTGGACAGATAATGCAGTTGGCTAGAACGATTAAAAAATTGTTTTTCAGTGTACAGGACATTTCTCTGGGTAAGTGATAAAAAAGGCAGATGAAACTCTGCCTGTTTTTAATATAATTCTGATTTCAGCTTAAGCTTAAGCAATTTAAGCATAAACAGGTCTTAGCAATATCCACGCAAGAAGGGCAAACAGTAACATCAGAGGGAATTTTGTCCAAGTGAAAAAAAGAGTAAGGAAATGAGAATTTCATCCACTTTTTATGTTTCACACCACAGAGTGATGTAAAGTGGAATGACTTGCCAAGCCAAGGAAGATAGACCAATTTTTGCCAGCTGAATACCTTGATGTCCTAGAACCTTATTTGGTCACTATAAACTTTTAATAAATAATGGCCCAGATCTATAATGAAGACATGGAACCTTGATTTCTTTTTTAGTATGATTCTTCTATATCATCAGTTGGATGCACCTCAGATGCTGTGGCCCTGCTATAATGCCTGAGTGGTGTAGATGGGTTTGGGTGTGGTATCAGGTCCAGATCCTCTGCCCAAGTGTCAGAAAATGCTGAAAAAATGTAGCAGCTCTAAGGCTGCTCTGAATTACTTCAATTACAATGACATTTAGCACCTTTCTGTTACTATTACTGTCTTTTAACCATCGTAGTATCATTTCATCACAAACAGCTTTATCCAAGTGCCTGAGCAGAATTAACTCCTGTGCCAGCTAGGAGGACTGGATCCGGGTGCAGCCTAAATGAGAGCTGAGAGTGTCCTGATGCTTCAGATGTCTGTTCAACCCTAGGGAACATCCAAAACAGCCTTTGATGAGACTGAAAGTGCTCATTTACCCCTGGATTGAAAAAAGAGTTTGTAACAGAGACACAACTGCAGAGTTTACATGGTTTAAAACTAGTTTTGTTGGGTTTTTCAAATCAATTTGTCATAGAGCACAATAGATGATATATGGCAGCTGTTGGTAATTTGTTTGTGGGCTTTGCTCCTCCATGTGCTTTTGTATTCATCTCCTCTACTGTCCCTCTGCTTTTCCACTCAGCTTTATTTTAGCACTTACTACTCATAAAGCAGCAGCTCCATCCTGCTTCTTCTTTCTGACATTTGATTTTTCTTTCTTTTATTGACTTGTTTTTAACCGAGGGAAAAAAAAAACAAAACAACCCACTTAAATATGGGTGATTCTTACTTCAAAAAGAAAAGGCCTGATACAAGGAAACATGCTTTCCCTGATAGTCTAATTTGTATCTAGGTTAATTGCTCTCATGCTGGATGTTTAATTGATTTGTGTGGAGAAAGCCAATGAAAGGCTGTAGCTCACTGGTAGCTCTACATAACTGCAATGACTCCTTATTTTTCTGTTTAATTAGCGCTAAAGGAAGCGTCTACCTTGCAGCCGGCTCCTGAGATCTCTGAGGGATCTGTTATTGTTTAGATGCTGTAGACAGTTTATTTCTCTGATGGAGAACTCCCCAATAAATGTTGAACAGAGCTGAAAAGGCTTTACAGGTAAGAATGTTTCACAGCAAAATTGAGAAGGAGCCAATTCAGTGAGAATACCTCATCTGAAGGCTTTATGGGGAAAAATCCAAGAATGTTCTCATGTGAATTATCAGTTTGGCCAAGGAGCCTGGGCAACCTATTCCTTCTTCTTTTCTTTGAATTGTGATGGTATGGTGGCCTTTCATCTCTCGGGACTCCTTGCTGTGAGCTGCTTTAGCTTTCTAGACCTAAGAAATGTGATGTTCCTCTAGCAGCATATCAAATATTGCTGGATGAGAGCCACACGTTAAAATGCAAATGTAAAATTGTATGAGGGCCTTAGTTAAGTACGGATGGCTCTTTGTAGCAACTGAACCAAATTTTGTTATACGTGGTCACAAAATGCAGCAACAGAGCCCGTGTTTTGCTGCTGCTTCTTGAAACAGCCTGTGGTCCGAGTCAATTGCCCTATGGTTTTTGTGATAGAAATGTGAACTCTGTTTATCAAACTCATGATCTCTGATTGAACTGGCTAAGGAATTACGGTGACGGGCTTGCTCTGTAAAATGCTTCTTATGTTTGTAGAGCTCCATACAGAAATGTGAGCTGCTTTTTGGCTGGAATGTCAGTTCAATTGCTCCAGTCTTATCTAAAGAATATTCTTAGTAGAAATAACTATAAACTGATTAGGAGGGAAGCAATAAATACAAATCAAATTGAATCATGCAGACACTCAGTAGGAAAATCAATAACTTTAGTAATACAATTTGCAAACTCACTTTATTGTAAAAAAATATACATAGCTCCTTTGAAGTCTCGATTAAGCAGGACCTATAAGTCTCCTTTTCTGTCTCAAGGTCCTTAGCTGCATACAAATTCAGAAGCTTTTAAAACAGTTCAAAAGCAATGGTGTCAGTTTGTACTAAGTAAAAGCTGGACTGTACAGAAAATGCATACAGGGCAGGCTGGGAAGGTCACCCATCCTGAAGGGATGAAGGAGAAGACAAATGTTTATAGGGAACTGCTTGCAGCAGTTCTGAAATTATTCTATGATGTGATTTAAAAATGGTAAAAACAGAGGTAGTTTTTAATGTGTTTTCTTTTAAATCATTGACTGTTCTCGACAGCTGTACATTTGATTATATCAGGGACTCTACGTTCTACGTTTGTGATAAGACAGCATCTTGTTTTCCATTTGGAATGGCAGGGAAGGTCATAAAAAGTGTGCGTTGTTTTGTTTTTTCCTAAATTTGCCAATATAAAATGTAATTCTATATTCCTTGAAACAATTTCATTCATTGGACTCCTGCAGGCATTTAATTGCTTTCAGACTCCGGCATTTCTGCTTTGTAGGTGTCCCATTTTAGGGTCAAGGTAGCCCCTTAGACCTTAGGTATTTGTCAGCTATCCTCTCTCAGCGTGTTCACCATTCAGGCTTTTTGTTTTCTTACCCCCATTAAAGGGAAGCATGAGAAGGACCTACAGGAGTGAAGAAGATATCATTACACTGAAATTCAGGTGACCTTCAGTCATGCTGTGGCCACAGTGATTTGCATGTCAAGGCCATGACATGCAAATGGGGTGGAATTGGCTGTGTTGCTTTCTTTTTCATTTCCAAGCTTCAGATTAGCATGGTCTCATAAACTGATTCTGTGTCAAATGAAGTGCATTTAGAAAACGCTTTGAAAAAATAATTTTGAAGTTACCACCTGTAATCTTCAAGGTCAGAATATTCTGCACCATCATTTGAAATGCTTGTTGCTTTGGCAGTGCAGGTTATGGGTAAAATTTTGTCAGATGCAAAGTCTGTAGGTTTTGAAATTAAAAAAAAGGAAGGCAAATAAAAGTCTCCCAACTGATTTCTTAAGTCAATTCTCCTAAACAGCCAATGGGAATTAATATTTGTGGAGAATGAAAGAAAGCTTTATTTAATAATCTCATTTCTTCTGAGATGCCATAATCTGCTCTCTCCACATCAGTGCATTCATCTCCCCTGTGTCTCTGCCTCACAGTGACCTGTATGTTGATAATGTGCCTGTAGTTGAGATTGCAACTAACCTGTTCCAGTGACTCACGATGGTTTTCCTACTGTCGTTTTTTTTTTTTTTTCTTTCCTATTTCAATTCAATGTCCTCTCCTGTCAGTGTCAGAAACACCTCCCATTCTGTAGGTGCTGCTGTTCCCTCTTAGTCCTTCGTATAGTTTACACATCTTACTATTTTAGCCGTGGCCAAGAGTTATAATTTCATAATATGAAACAGAGATCATGCTGTGGTCCCAGTTTAGAGAAGACTCCACTCAGCCTGACCATGATACATTTGTCACCTTTTCTGGTCTCCTTGGATCACCAGCTCCACTGGTTTGTACTCAGCATGGTATTGATGGCCCGTCAGCCAGACAGTGGGCACAGACTGGGCAGCCTTACACAGCTTTTCCTTCCAATGGAAGCTTCCCCCCAGGTCAGATGGGGACATCTGGTGAGATTTCACTGGGATTTGAATGCTTTCCATCAATGAAACTCACCTCTGATATGACAGATGTGGCACTGCCATAAATCAATCTTCTTAACTAGCTTTCCCCCCTGTTCAAAAGCTTTCTCTAAATGAAATTATCTATTTTGCTATCACTGTCATTTGGGGAATACAATCTCTACATGCTATTTTGTTAGAGGCATTAATAGAATATAATATACCAGAGCAAGTGATAACACCCTTCAGGAGGGGGTGAGATGCATCACACTGTTCAAATGAGCAGTCACGAAATGGACTGACTTTGGCATGGGGGTTGAGAATAGACTCTTCCTGCTCATCCCAGGGAAAGCCAGGTGTAAATTTATGCCCTTGCCATGAGTGACACGGTGGAAAGAGGAAAAAAAAATCCCAAGGGTCAGCTGCTAACATCAGTGGTGCAAACAAGAGCAGCCTCCTGCCCAGACGGCTTCTTCCAGGAGTGTGAGAGCCTGCTGAGTCACTGATAAGGGCAGGAAAGGCATGGCCTGTTTGGTCCCCTAATGATAAGGAAGGAAAAACAACCTTCCTTTTTAAGCTAGGCTTGGATGAGGACCTTACCCTGGACAAATTACATCATTTACCTTCCTAACCTCATGGTGGTGGCAGTGCTGGAGACACCAGCCCAAGGCAAGGTCTGCCCCATCAGGTATATTATGGCCAGTTTCATGCCCTCCAGCACTGCGCTGACACCCAGAACCACCCTTCCCCACCAGCTGCTGCTGGAGCTGGAAGAAAACACTGCCTGGTTGTGCTGAATATGGCCCCTCTTTCCCCCTCTGCCACTTGCTCATTGAGGAACTGTGACTGCAGCATTTCATCTTGCTGTGCTTCTGTTCGTATATAATGAAACTAATGAAGCCATCTTCATTGCAATGCATTTGAGATCCACTGATGAGAATCACCAGATATAAAGGGAGGTCTTTTCTATCGTCTCTTAGTAATGAGAACAACTCCCATATGAAAAGCTCTGCTTTAAGTTGTAGCTTGGTCTCATCTTGATCCCCTACAACAGTCAGTTGACTCTCAGTAGGGTTTACAGGACCAGCTGCCATGCTGGTGTCTATTCTGGGCATTAAATGCCTTCCAGTAAACCAAGGATAACTTAGTGTGGTGTTATTAAAACAGAATTTTATGGTCCATAACCTGCCATCATCTTGTATGCAGAGCTCCTGCTGAGTTCGTCAGGACATCCCAGCTGAGACTGATGGTGCAGGGGAATGGTCTCCTGGTTCTCCTCTGTTCTCTTGTTTGGGAACTTAGTTGTCTCAGAGGAAACCAACATGCAGTCTGAGTGCTACCTGTGCTGGACTGGCGTGTGTAACTATGTCATTCAGCTAAAGCTGCTATATACAATATTTAAAAAAAAAAAAAAAAAAATTTACAAACCTAGCAATTTTCCTTCAGAAAAAGTACTATTTCTCTCTTTCACTGACTGGATTGTGCATCAGAGGTGCTACCTTTTGTATAACTTGCTCGTGGAACCACATCGACGTTGTTATGAACATAGGCTGGTGTTCCCAATGCTTCTCAGTTTACCACAAAAATAATTGCTAAGGATCCACTGGCTGTGTAAAATGAGGTCTGTACTTAAAACAAAACAAAACAACCGCGAACAAACAAACAAACAAACAAGCAAAACCACCACAAACAAACAAAAAACCCCACACTTTTTCTTCTCCTGAATATTTTTGGTGATATCTTTACATCATCCACACTGCTCCCATCAGAAGTAGGGATGAACAGACATCTTGATATTTTACACAAAAAAATATGGTGTAGAAAATCCATACTTTAAGTACAGGCTCAGTACGAGCTTCAAGCTGACCCCAAGAAACTGCTGCTGTGTTATTCCGCATTCCCAGCAGTGCATCACTGCCCCTGGGGCTGCTGAGTTAATAACTCCACTATGCAGCATCCAACAAAGTAATTTGTTTACTCTTGTGCAGTGCATTTATTAGATCTTAATGTTCTCCATCTCTTTGCTATCCCTGATTATGGCAATATTAAAAGAAAGTTCCAATGGTGAGTTTAGAGGGTTTGGAAACTTTGGTAAAAGGGGGATGAACGAATTTGTTGGATGGAGTTCTTAGTGCATTTCCATCATAAGCCAAACCCATCCCTTCTAGTTTCTGGTTTTAAATGTTTCAGCTAATTGTTTGAACAGGTCATTAAATCAGAAGATGCAAAATGAAATTTTCTGTTGAGATGAAAGACTGTAATGAGTCACATCAGTTGTCTGGCTTCTCTGATGCTTTGTCCTGACACAGGCTGGTCACAAGGAGAAATAGCTCCGGGTTTCACGCCAAAGCATTTTGCCTTTTCCAAATGAAGCCTTGTTAGCATTTTGTGCTGGTCAGGTTGATTTGTTTCACACCCAAAGTGTGTGTGTGCTGCCTTTGGTTCCCCATATGTGACCAACATGCTTGTAACAGCTTCTCTTTTTGCACTGAATCCTGTTTATAGAAACAGATTAATATTTATTGTCTGGAGCGATCCCTATGCGCTTTCCTGACAGTTTTCAGCCCTATCCTTAATCCCATACATTTTGCCATTAATAAGAGAGAAAAAGGTGATGGCTGGCACAATTTTAAACATTGTTGCTGTCCTTGATGCTGCTGTGGTCCTTTCCACAGGTTCCTCCAGCAGAGTCCCTAGGCTGCCAGTGCTGGCTGGGGAGCCTGGGGTGTGGGTATTGGGACTGCCTGCACTGCAGGGACAAGCACTGCTCCTTCCTTGGGGAACCATGCTGAGATTCCCCATGTTTATTGACACAGACTTTGCAGGCTAAGGCTGAGAATAGCCACTCTTAGTGTTAAAATATGAATGAACCACTTTTTTTTTTTCGTTCCTTTGGGTTAGACTCTTTTCGGGTTATTTTTCACCCACAGGCAGTGCATTCTTTCCTTTAGGCATAGAAAGGAAATGTTCCACGTGCTAGATCTTATCTTTGCAGTTTTTTTACATCCTGGTGTACTAGTGAAAAATGTCCTTTAATGTGGATGAAGCTGTTTGGTGAGCAGTATCAAAAAGGAATGGAGGTGGGTTCATTTGGAGCAGCAACGTGTGATACCTCGGTGTGGGTAGGGGCTTGATATAACCTTCAAATGCTGCTCTGCAGTAGCAGAGAGATATTCTTTAAGTATAAATTTCTTTCACAGAGCAGCAATCAATAGGTTCAAGAGGTCAAGGAAAACTTAGGTGCTTTTAAAATTTCTCTTTCTAAATAAATTATGTGAAATCAGCAGGGACAAATGAAGCAGGGCTGGTAAGAGTCCCTCGTGCTGGGTGAGCTCTGGTTCCACTGGAGCCATTGTCAGTTTATCATTGCATTCTGCACCTGGAGCCTTGTTTTACACGGCAAGCCGCTGCACTCCTGTGCTGCCTGAGACTGCCAGTCTCTTCATCAAACCAGCAGTGACTTCACAGTCTTGGGAAGATTGAAAAAGCAGCAGAGCAGCACATTTCTCTCTCTGAATACCTTGTTCAGTTCTTTAGATGTACTTCGGGATATTTAAATGGCACTGTTGCTGAGAACACCCTTTACAAACCAGTGAGGGTAGAGATGCGTTTCACAGATGAGATGTTTCCCTTTGCTGCACATTCAAAAACTTGTGCACCTGATGGAAATCTCAGAGGATAAGTGGCTTGACCGAGTCCAACCAGTTGCCAGCACCCACAGCCCTAAGCACTGGGGATCCTGCAGTTCACCTGGCTTCTTCTTGGTCTTTGCTTGTTCCCTCCTCTTCTTCAGAAGCCAGGGGCTCATTTCTATTTTCTACACCTTTATTAGCTCTGCCAACATGGTTCCTTTTTCAGAGCAATTTTCTGTCGCAGAGTCTTTCCCATTTGCTACAGGTAATTGTGCTACCTGAGCAGACTGCTCTGGAAGGGTTATTGTCTTTTGTTCAGGCTGCGTGAGTTTGGAGCAAATTGAGTGCTTAACACAATTCGCTGAAAAGCGGGACTAAAATGTGCTGGCAAAAGGATTGTTCTGCGTAAGGCCAAGAACCAGAGAAGTTCATGAAACAGAAATGCATTCTGAGGGGGAGGATGGCATCCTGCGGTAGTTGCAGGACAGGTGGGCTTCAAGCCTCAGCCTTGACCTGAGGCTTTGCTTAGCAGGTTCAGCTGAGAGATGTGATTTGTGTGTCCCCACATGTGGCACATCAGAGGAACTCACTCTGTGGGAGGGTTTGAGTTCTCCTCCACCTACCTGAAGACCTTTCTTTATATCAGGCTATTTTAAGGCAATTTATGTTTAACATAAAAAATAACTAGGTTTTATCTGTAGAAAAAAAAAAAAAACCAAAAAAACCCACTTTTTTACCAAGGTTCAGGTCAAGGGACACCCTTAACAAGAAACCTGCTTGATTCCTTTCCATAGCTCTGAGCATTGCTGTCACTATGGATGGACACATGGGTCACTCCTCTCCCAGTCACATCTCTGCAGGTAGAAGCCTGAAATGCTCTTAAGCCAGACTCATGTGAGTCAGCAACAGTCTGGGCTGGAGCTTCTCCTTCCACAAATTTGAGCTACTGCTTGATGAATTAAACATGTCCAAGTATTCATTTCATTGGTGTGCTCTCCACCAGCCTGATTTCAAGGCTTTTTTTTTTATGTTCCGCCTTTAGAAATCTAGAGAGAAACTGGGAAATCCTTGATGTGCAGCTTGTGAACATGGAAGTTACAGTGAAATGCCGATTTCAGAAGAAATGCAGCTGTGTGTAGCAGTGTGCTGGGGTGTATGTGCATATTATTCAAATCCTGATTACAGGAGGGGATCTCATAGACTTTATCCTTAAGAAACTGTGAAAAACTCCAGAACTGAACAGCTGAGCTGCACATCTTAGAGACATGTGTGAATCAGAGGATGGGGAGGTGTGGAGGTTGTTCTGGATGATAATGGATGTCTAAGTGATAATGGGCTTGAAGCATAATTAATGTTAATGGATAGCATTTATATGTAATGAAGAGAACATGTTCCGAAAGACAGATACAAAAATAGATCCTTTTTCTTAAGTCATTAAGTTTTAAACTCTGAGGACTAGACATGGGAGCTACTATGGAGTTATTTTATGCATTTTTACCTAGGGGAAAACCTTGCTCTTTAGAAGCTTGTGGGGACTGGGAAATGTGTGGCAGTGTCATTAGGCTGATTTGGCTATTTTATTTTTTTTTTCTTGGGGCGGGGGGGGGGGCGGGGGGGGGG